>JAESIW010000200.1:1202792-1243018 GCA_016802295.1 Brachionus rotundiformis
CTAGTATGTGAAAATAATTTGGATTTTTTTATGTTTATGAACTAAATGCAAGTATATTTTTTATGAATTTTAAATCAAAAATTTGAAAAACTTATTGGTTGGAGTGAAGATATTGCTAGAAAGCTATCAGCCTTTTAGAAAGATTTTCATCAAATTGGCTTATGTTCAGTTTCATTTTAAATAATATTCTTTTACGTTGTTATAATAAAAATTAAATAAAAATTATATCATATCTAGTATTTATTATTTTAAGTATTTAATTTATTTTTTTTGCTAGACTGTTAGGACAAATCGACAAAAGATTTTATTCTTTTAATTATGCGTTTTTAACTTTGATTAAATTTTTAAGAAAAAAAATCTGTCTTTTTTGTGAATAATTACCATTTAAATTAAAAGAAGATAATGAAAAATATCCTAATTTCTTAAAATAAGATCATTGTAAACTTAAATGCCTCAATAAATATTCAATTGATTTTATCAATTTATTTAAATAATGTAAACTTAGATGTGTCAACTAAATATTTTAAAAATGTATCCAGAAATCGCTACTTTTATTCTATGCCCCTTGACTCAACTTAACAAGTTTTTACTTGGTTATTATTTTTTATAAAATTATTTGTTGAATAATTAAACAAGTTTTTTTTTAAATAGAGCCTCACTTATTTTGTTCTCAAAATGTTGAAATTAATCACAATTATTTTTTTAAATAAGGTGTTAAGCGTTTCATAAGCGAGTAGCCATCGACGTAGAATAGTTCAAAGCTCTTAGGATTTTTTTAAAAACTCATGAATTTAATATTTAGTCTTTCAAATTTAATAAATTTGCTTTTTAATAATTACAAAAGGCCCTTTTAAAAGCTTTAAAAACAACTTAACATAAAATATTAGAGTTATAAATAATTTTAATCAAATAATAAAATTTATTAATTAATAAAAATCTTTAAAAAAATAAACTAATACAACTTTAAATGAAAAATAAAACAACTAAATTTTTTTAATTATATAATTTTATTAAATTAATAAATTAATAATGCTTGCCTACTTATCAAGAAAAATATTTTAAAGATGGGTTTTCTAAAACTAAATAGTTAACTTATTAAAAATATTTAATGAAAACTTAAATTTTTTGTTATTTCTTTAAATTTCGATTTAAACTTCTTTTTTGCTTATTTTTTGTTTACAAAAGAAAATATATCAATTAATAATAGTAAGATAAAAAATAAAATTATTATAACTATTGCAATAATTTTTGATATATTTATCACATATCTTTTTACCACATGATCTGGCGATTCAATTTCACACTTGTTACCACTGAATAAGTAAAAACATTTGCAGTTAATTTGATTATTTTCATTTACTTGGCAAATTCCATTCTTTGAACATGTCTCATTTTGGCATAAATCTATTCTATTTTCACAGTATCTTCCAGTATAATATCCACTCATACATTCACATCTAAACCCATTTGCTTCATTGATACAAGTTGAATTGTTAATGCAAGGATTAGAAGAGCAAGCTGTCTTATCGAATTGGCAATATGAACCAACATAATTATTGAAGCATTCACATCTTGAATTTTGTTCTTTCATATTATAAATACATCTGCCATTATGGGAACAATTTACCAAACAATAATTGAGATCTATTTTGCTTTGGAGTAATTCTAAATTTTTATACGAATTATTTAAATTTAAATAAACGAAATCTTCTTCAATTAGTATGTCCGAAATTGTTGAAGATAAATTTAAGCTATTGGTAGTTTCCAAAAGAAATGAAGATTGATCAATTAAACCAAGTGACTGTTCTGTTGTTTCAGACTCAAATTCATGTAAAGGTAAATTTAATCTAGTGGTAGTTTCCAAAAGAAATGAAGATTGATCAATTAAACCAAGTTCAGAATCAAATTCATATAAAGGTAGATTTTCTAAGACTTTAATGGATCTAGGCATATTAATTTTAAAAGAAGTAATTTGAGAAAAATTATTTATATTCCATATTTTAATATGATCATCGGCTCCAATCGAGATTATCATATCATCGATTAACTCCATTGATAATACAGTATTTGAATGAGGGTTTATAATTGTCAAAAATTTTCTTTTGTTTTTATTTAATATTTTAATATCGCCATTGTTTAAACCAACTAATGATAAAGATGAATTTATTTTTTTTAAACACAAACAATCTGAAAAATATAATTTTAAAAATAAAGGATGCTCATTTTCTTCATATAAAATAACTTCATGATTGAATAAAAATTCTATATTGTTAAAATCTAACAATTCACAATCTTTATATTCTCTACAATTGAGTGAATTTTTTTTTATTAACTTAAAATATTCTGTTTGCCAAGTTATAGTATTTGCGTCTTGGTAGATTGATTCTAATGTATTAAAATCGTATATATTTTCACTGTTAACATCATTGCTTAGCGTATGTAAAATCCGGTTAGCAACCGAAAAATCTGTTAAATTCCAAGTTTTTATGCTCCCATCTTCAGATACACTAAATAGATATGTATCATTGATTGCCAAGAGAGAAATAATTGATGACTGAGAGTGTACAAGCGATCGCTCCAATTTTCGTTCATTGATATTCCAAATGTCAATTGTTCCATTAGTTGATCCAGCACACAACAAATTAATTCCAATTCTTTCAAGAGATAGATAACTTGTATTCTTATAAAGAGTAATGATCTCTCTAAACTGATTGAATATCCTAATATATCCATTTTCAGTTGCTATTCCAAAATAAAAGGTCTTCGTAAATCCAAAAGGAACAATTATAAACAAAAATGCTAAAAAAAAAATTAAGCTCATTTTTAATCTTATTTTAATAACTCTAAAAATATGGAATTTATATAGCTAAAAACAATTCAGAAATTTTATATCCGTATTTTATAAGGAAAATGCTTAAAAAATTCGAGAAAGTTTTCAAAATATTTTAAAACAGTTTTATAAGTTCCTTAAAAATAATCAATATTTTAGATTTTTCAGTAATTAAAATTTATCTCACAAGAATTGTATTAATTAAAAATAGATTTATATCTTTGAATAGTATAAATTATTAGAATAAAGCTACAGAAAGAGATCACTTGCTAAGATAGGTGTACAGGTCTTTTACAATTGTTTTCATAGAAGTATTGATTAAAATGTGGGATAAAACTTTTAATTATCCAATTTATAAATTAAGAAATATATTATATTTTTATTTTTTAGGAAACTGTTAAAAAAAATTCTAGACAGATTTTCAAAACAGTTTTAAAATAATTTTATAAGTTCTTAAAAATCAATTAATAATTTGGATTTTTAATATTTAAGAGTTTTTTTAATTTATTCTACAAAAATTATATCGATTTAGATAGATTATTTAATATTTTTAAACAATACAAGTGTTTGTCAAAAACTGTCCTAGTAAAGTTTACACACAGACAGCAAACCGAAACAAAAAAAAGTACCAAGAAAGGAAAAAACTGATTGACCTGAATCACCAACTCACCAAAACCAGAATTAAGATAGCTTAGCTTAATATGACTTAGGCCTTATCAAAAATTTGTTGTTCACAACGATCACTAGCATATTAAGACATTTATTGATTCCATCTATAATTAGATCGACAGTTCCAAGAAGTCACTTATTAATGACCAAATAATGGTGCTAAGAATCAATCTAAAGTTTTTATTACACTATTAGCTACTAAATTAAAATAAATAATACCGACCAAATTATTGAGTTGAAAAAAATTAATAAATAAATATTTCAGTTTAAGCTAGCTTAACTTTACTAACAATAAAATTTTTTCTTAATTTTTAAAAATTCAAATAATACATTTTTTGAATTTTAAATGAATAATCCAGTAATAAAACTATATGAACCAGGCTCACGCTTATCTAAAGTTTCCGATGAAGTAATAGATAACCGGAAAGTTAATAATTTATTCTTTGAATTTCGAGATGTCAGACTAACAAAAGGCTCCATTTATCTTATTCTGATATCTAGTGATAGAGAAATTAAAGGAAAATATGAATTCCAATATACCAACTCAATAAATTCAGAAATTCAAGTCTCAAATGAAAACCAAATTTTGTCTCGAACATCTAAAAGTCCATTTATGGCAAAACTTGTCGACAATTACAATCAAGTAAAGGCAGTAGGACTTTTCTATAGGTACAGAACAACAGCACAAGAAAGATCAATGAATCCAAATAAATGGGACTCAAATTTTAATCCAATGGAGCATTTAAATTACAGCATTAATAAATCAGCTTCAAGATTTGATTCTTTACTCAATTATAGCTCAAAAAGCATCAAGTCTCTGGATTTTTTTCCGACTCCGGATAGATCCGACTCAGATATATCCATAAACTCAATTCAATCATTAAAATACTCATCTAAATCTGGTCAAAATAAGATTATTCATTCAACTCCCACGTCATCATATGTTTCCAGTTCTAGTCGGAAAAAAGAATTTTTAAGTCCTGAATCAAAAGATTTTAAAACTAAAGAGCTGCTGCGAGAGTCGAGTGTTTTAATTGATAGTTCAAGCGACGATGACAACTACAGCTTTGCCAACAGAACCAATTTGACCAGTCATTTCGAAAGTGAGAGTCTAATTTCCTTAGATGAAAAAACTTACCAGGAATTGTTTGAGAGCATCGAGTCAGTTTCGGAACTTGGTTTTCCAATTCACAAAAAAGAAAAATTTATTTCCTTCAATTTGCTTTTTTCTTTCAACAACCCAGACCACAATTATACCAAAATTAAGGACAACATTTACATTTCAAATTCAGACAAAATTTTTGTATCCAACCATGCAATCCGTAAATTGCAACAATTGTACCAAATTAGACTTGTTGCAAATTTTAAAGTTGAAATTCAGGCAACCAAAGCTAAGCTTTTCGAGAATGACTTGATCAACTTGCTTCTAAATGGCATTCAGATAGAGCTTGATGGAAAAAAAGAGAAATTTTTTTATATTGGCAACTCTAAAAGTGGATTAAGAAAGAACACTTTTTGGGCTATAGATGAACAATCTTACCATAATATTGATTTTGATTCATTTATTTTAAAAATGGGAGATTTTAGCCAGATTAGCTCAATAGACAAAATTAGCAAAAGATACAGCCAACTTTTTTCGCTAAGTAAATCAACAATAGTTTTGGCAAAAGATGAGTTGTATGTGATCGATGATGAATTTACTGATGAAAATTTGTGTTTGACGGATGGAATAGGCCTTATTAGATTAGAGACATGTGAAAAGATATCAAAAATGTTGGCTCTTGATTACAATAGTATGATTTTTCAAGTTCGCTGTGGTGGTTTTAAAGGCATGCTTGTCGGATTTCCAGATAGAGTGTTCAATTCTGTTCTACAAGCTAATAATTTACCTTTAAATGATAAAATAAAGGTATTATTCCGCAAAAGTCAGCAAAAATTTGATTCAGCTAGTTTGGAATTGAACATTGTATCATGGTCAAGTCTTGAATGCTCCCCGGCAAGTCTAAACTCACAATTTTTGATGGTTCTTGATGGTCTTTCGAATTCATTAGAACTTAAAAATTATATAATTTCTTTGTTGCAGGATTATTTAAAAGATTTAGATGAGAGTTTATTAGACTCACAAAAGGCAATATCTAAACTTTTAAAAGCAAATGATATCACCGAATTCAGTCACAAGTACAAAATGATACTTTTGGCATGCGGAAAAAATTTAGCTCAAGAGCTTGATCCAAAACAGTATAAAATAATAAGAAATTTGCTGATAGAGCAACACCTTTTTAGTTTAATAACTAAAAAAAAAATCAATATTCAGATTGAAAAGTCACGATATCTTATTGGAATTTTGGATGAGACAGGCACTCTGAACCAAGATGAAGTATTTGTGTCATATCGCAATCAGTCTGGTCAAATTCAGTTTCTAAATGAACAATGGTGTATACTTGGCAGAAATCCTTGCTACAGCTTGAGCGAAATTAGAAAAGTTAGGGCAAAATTTATACCTGAACTTCAGCATCTAGAAAACTGTGTTGTTTTTCCAAAAAAAGGCAGTAGGCCGCTAATAAACATGTTAAGTGGAGGTGATTTAGATGGTGACTTGTATTTTGTTTCATGGGACGAAAAATTGACCAAGATACAAAATTCTGATAAACTAATTTACTACTCTGACAGTCAAATCTTTTCCAATAATATGAATTTAAAAAATTTAAGGAGGCAGCTGGCTGAATATTTTGGAAAGCAGATCATAAACGAAGACGGCATTGGACTTTGGCATTATTATTTGATAAGTTTATATGACGATAACAGCCAAAACATGCTGGAACAAAGCTATTTAGATGGTGTATTGGAAATTAACAAATGCATTGATGGTATCTCAAGTCGAAGCCAAAGAATGAAACGAGTCAAAAAACCTGATTGGTATTTGACTACCAAAGAGCTAAATGGGCTGGATAGCTTTGCCAAAGAAGATAAATTTTATGCCTTGGCTGATATTTTGGATAAAAAAGGTTTTGATATGGAAAAAATCGAGCTAAATACCCATAAATATTCTTTATTAGGCTGTTTATTTATAATTATCATACAAAAATTTTTGAATTTGATCTCAGAATTAGAGAAGCCAATTAATGGTCAATTTTTGAGCATTAATGAAATAGAGCTTTTGTCAAAAAATAAAAAAATCAATTTGAATATTTGTGATAATTCAATTAGACAAGAAAATTTAAGAATAATTAAACAAGAGTAC
Organism: Brachionus rotundiformis; assembly: GCA_016802295.1. NCBI lineage: Eukaryota > Metazoa > Rotifera > Eurotatoria > Ploima > Brachionidae > Brachionus > Brachionus rotundiformis. Next base: position 1,209,533 of record JAESIW010000200.1, read on the forward strand.
AAAAATTTTATTTCAGAAGTTATAAAACTGGATTCCCAAATAAAAAAAAATACAAGTTCGGAATTGAAATTGTTTACAGGCATGTATGAAAAGCAAGTAAAGAAAGAATATGTTTCCAAAAAGGAAAAACAAAAAATTGAACTAATCAACAAATTTAGAAATTTTGTCATCAATTTAAAATATTCTGATAGTGAGTCGAATGATGAAAATTATGTTAATAGTGTATTTTGTTTAGATGGATATCATTTTAGATCCAGAGTGGTAACTTTATATTTAGACTTAAAAGATGAAGATGTTTATTATCAAATTCCATGGATATTCTATGATATTTTATGCTATTTAAAAAATTATTGTAATGACAAAAAATCATGCAGAGTGCGATCAGCTTTACCTGATTTGATTCCTGTTAGCTTGGGCACAGAATGCACAAATAAGTTTTTGACCAAAAAGTTATCTAATTTTTACAATTATAATTAGTATTTTGTTATTTGAATTTTTTTTAAATTTTATACCGATTTCATGTTACCATTTTCAAAAATTAATAAAGTTTATATTTATATTTTAAAGTTATTTTCTCAACAAAACAAAAATCGTTAACCAAATTTAAGTTGGTAAAAACTGTCTGGTGATTTTTGAGATTTTGTTTTGAGAAAACTGAGCAAAATTTGAATTCAAAATTCAAAGGTCTTTATTAAAGATATTTAAAAAAAAACTAAATTCATAAAAAGCAAAATAATCTTTTACGAAGTCTGCAGAAGAGCTGTATGACGGATGATGTAACTCTTCCAAAGTCAGCCCCTAGTCCAGTTGCAAAAAAATTGTAAGGTGACACAAAGATAATTAATTTTATTTAAACTTATAACTCACTACAATTTTTCGACTGATACAAGGATAAATCTACTTTTAAAAAAATTAACAATAATTAATTTAAAAATTATGCTCCACTGTGAGTAGAAGATAGAAGAAGAAAGAAGAAGAATTTAAAAATAAATTTCTATATCCGAAGAATTTTAACTTGAGATAGTATTTTCGTAATTTTATTTGTTTTTTAATTAGAACTAAGCACATCAATAAAAATAAAAAAAAGAAAGTTACTTTTTCTAATTTGATTTTGACAGACTTATCTAAACTTATCTTGATCTCATATTCAAAAAAGTTTTTAATCAAGGAAACCATTGTAAAATTGAAAAGTATAATATATATATATATATATTATTGTGAAAATTTTTCATCCAAAAAGAACTCTAATTAATATACTCTCAAATTTAAAAATTTAATATTTAGTTTTTTTAATAAAATTTATTTTTCTCCATTAATTTTTTTCTTCTGCCTTTGCTAATTTTCTAATAACCTTTATTTAACTTGGCTTAGGCTAAACACGAAATTTACAATTAATTGTTTAAAACGTTTATCGAATCTTAACAAATTATTCTAAATCACTTTAAAATTATATTTAATAATTTAAATTCAGTTTAATTTGAATCAAAATTAGCTTAAATAAATTTAAATTATTTTCTCAATGGTTTAAAAATAAAAATAATTTAAATTCTTTTTTAAATTTAAAGTTAGAAAAATTCAATACTAATAAAACGAGAATTTAGTCAGGAATTATTTATTAAATTATTCATTTATTAATTGATATGATATTTGGATGAAAAAATGCTTTTTTAAAATTAAACTTATTTAAAATGAAAATCAATTTAGTGATCAAAAAATGATTGAAAAATTTTTATAAGTACAAAAATTTTATCCTTTATTTGAATTATATTTAAGATCAAATTTTCATCAAATAAGACCATTTCAAATGCTTTATTCTTGAAAAATTTTTAAATTAAATAAATTAAAATTAGTTTGATTTAAGAAATATGAATTCTGTGATAAAACTTTACTCTCCTCAGTCCGAGTTGAGTACTGTTGCAGATCAAGTATTTGACATTCGATCTAATATAAAAAGTCTAAAAATCGAACTAAGAGATAAAATTTTACTTAATTGCGGCCAAACTTATGAGCTAACAATTTATCGAGGAGATTCATTCCGCGCAAGATTTTTATTTGTTTATCTTGATTCTAACTTGGTCAAAATTCCAATCGATCATGAAGATGAATTAAAAATTCAAAGCCTGAGGTCAAGAAAACCCTTCCAAATTAAACTTTTGGATGAAAATAATAATTGTTTAGCAATGGGTTTGTTTTATAGATACAAAACTCGATGGAAATCGGTACGATCAACTAATCCAAAAGAATGGGATCCCAATTTTTTTCCAGAAAAACACAGAATTTATGAACAGGAATTAGATGATGATAGTGGCACAGGTCTCTCTATAATGAGACATTTTTCAAATGCATGTGAACCAATTGAAGACCAATGTCTTATTCAAAGAATTAAAAATGAATATAATGAGCAAAAAATCCTTGTCGTGACTGAGAAAAGCGTGGAAAATAACTGCAAAAAATCTCTAAACCATAAAAATGTTCAAGAATTTATATATTTTTTTATAAAATTTTCTTTACTTTATTTCTTATTTGAACTATTTAAGATAGCGTTTTCACGTTTGTAAACCGTGAATGATTTGTTTAATCGTATTTGAGATTTTTGTTTAATTTTTTAGTTTAAAATCTAATTTTTTTTCTTATTTGGAAAAATAAATTATTATTCAAAGGCTAAATTGACTTTTAGTTTTTTTCACAAAAAAAACACTTAAAGTTTAAAAATAAATTTTTATTTTTAAATTCAAGATCAAATAAAATGTTCAAATTAAAAACTAGGTTTAGCGCTCATTATTTATTTTAGAAAATGTCTAATTAAAAAATTTGCTTCCGAATAAAACAAAAATCAGTCTAGAATAATTTTATTCCCAATTTATTAGATAAGCTAATTAATATTTTATAAAATTTTATATAATATTAAGTTTCAATAGATTAATTAATCTTTTTAGAGAATTAAGAAGAGAAAAAATTCAATTACGGTAATTTTTTTGACTTAAATATTAAAAATAAGATATGCCAAGGATTGATGATTAGTTTACAATTACCAATTATGGAAATCATGTTTACGTTGATTTATTTAAATTTCGAATATTTTTTATTAACAATAATAATTTAATTAGCTTGACATTATCATTTGTTAAACATGTAATTCACGCTTTTTTTAATGTAAATAAACATTGTAAAAGTAAGTTCTAAGTTCTAATACTAGTTTTTTTTTTTTTTTAGATAAAAATTTTTACATGTCTTCTACAGCAGGCCTTTGGAAATTCAACTACAGAAATGTTTTGATGGAAGATGAAGATTTGAAGAATTATCAAAAAAAACTTGTAGATTTACGAGAAAAGTACAAAAAAAGAGTTGAAAACGTGACTGGATGTCACTTTTATGAAGGAATCCCTCCTCCAAAAGACAATATATTTGCATCGTTTACATACGAATGTAAGCGTCATCATCCTCCTTGTTCAGGATGGTATCTTTTTTGGAATCCAAATCTGGAACTAAATAACCCCAAGCTGAACGCTTCTTTGCACAATCATTGTGCGTTGTGGCAATTTAAGTCGATAAGCAAAAAGATTCAATCAGAATTCGTTCATGATTTTGACAAGTATTTTGACATGTTCGATGATGATGATACTCATCCGTATTTTATTGATCAATTTTACAACCTGAGATATGGTTTTAAAACTGATGAAGACGAAATACCAGATTATACTTCATTTGGTTTAGATGAATCGCATTTAAATGTCACCGAAACTAGCAATCCTTATTAATATTTTTAAATAAATATTTTATTAATCATTTTAAAAAAATTTTTTCAACTAGTCTATTTATATTGATTTTTCGTTTTTCATGTAAATTTAAATGTAAAGACTAAAGTTTATAAAATTTCGAAATAATTTGATTTGATTATGTTCACTATTCCAAACTAAATCTATCTAGGGAAATGAGAGCATTTAAAAGCTTTCTGTCAAGCCTCAACCAACTGCTTACATAAGACCAATTTCTTCAAAAATAGAGTAGTTAACAATGAAATGATTTACTTCCTCAAGTAATAGAAGCTTAATCATCAATCAATTCAAACAAAGATAAGACATAATTTACTAATGAAAAATATTAATGCAGTCCTGGACTATAACACTATTTTTGTATATTTGTCCTCATAATGAAAGCAATAAAAAGTTGGTATTTATTTTACATATTTGCTTTGTTTCTGTGCATCTAGCTACCAAAGATGTGTTCCTAATAAGATACCTTCGCAAGTTAAATACCATTCACCATTTACTGTTTCATTATATATTTCGTAACCATGAGAAATTAATTTATTATTTAGAAAGTTTTTTAGACATTTAAAAACAATGAATTTTTAACATCATAATCTAAATAAGATTAACTAAAAAGATAACTAATTAAATCAATTAATTTCACTCATTGTAAAATTAAAAAATGAGTTTAATGTCAAAAAAATAGCACATTTTAAGATCAATATAAATGGTATAAAAGATAAAGTTAGGGATTTTTTAATAGAAAAATTAAAAGATGGAATAAAAGTTAAAATAGATAATACGACAAAGAGCTTTTGTTATATAGAAAGTTCTAATAGTGTTTGAAGAGAATCTAATTTCTGGGCTATTGATAAAGAGAGTTGGAAAAATCTAAAAATTGATACATTTCTTGAGAGGTTTGGAAAATTTACCAATTTTTCTCGAATTGAAAAGCTAAACAAACGCTATAGTCTTCTCTTTACAACTTGTAAACTCGTATTACAGCTCAAGAAATTTCAAAAAAATTAAAACTTGACTATATCAGCTATGTTTTCCAAATTAGAATGGGAGGATTCAAAGGAGTCCTTACTGGGTTTTCAGACAAAATATTCAATTCAATTTGCCCAGGAGTAGACAAAAAAGTTAAAATTTGATTCAGAAAAAGTCAAGAAAAATTTGAGTCACATGACTTTGGTCTAAATATAGTTTCATGGGCAACAAATGTTTCAGTACCGGCAAGTCTCAATTCAGAGATAGTTATGATTTTAGACGGTTTATGTGGACAAAACTTTAGAGATTATATACTTGAAATATTCCAAGAATATCTTGATGAAGTGGACAGGAGTTTGACCGACCCAAAAAAAGCTCTGATCAAGTTATTCAATTCAGATACCATTGATAAATTTACACATAAATATAAAATGATTCTATTAGCTTGTAGGGAAAATTTGATGTCTGAACTTGACCCAAAACAGTATAAGATAATTTATGAGTTAATCATCAAAAAATGTTTATTTAATGTAATTACCAAAAGATCATTTAATATCAATATAGAAAAGTCGAGATTTTTAGGAGTAATTGATTAAACAGAGTCTCTAAATGAAGAAGAAGTTTTTATTTCTTATAGAGATGGCCTTGGAAATATTGAGTATTTGAATGATTGTGATGTTCTTGTTTGTCGAGTACCATGTTACAGTGTGACTGAAGCTCGAAAAGTTCGCGCAAAGTATGTAGATGAATTATCTCATTTGGAAAACTGTGTTGTTTTCTCGAAAAAGAGCTCTAGGCCTTTGACTGATATTCTAAATGGTGGTGACTTGGATGGTGATCTTTGTTTTGTCTCTTGGAATGATCAATTGCTTGACTTTCAGAATTTAAGCAAAACATTGGAGTATCCAAGGATACCTCGACACTAGGATCAATAGATTGGAAAAACCTCGAAGAATCAATTGGTCGAGGTCTATGTCGATGATGTAACCTATGAAAACAAAATTGGCCTTTGGCACTATTATTTAACTTGTTTATATAATTTAGATCGAAAGAATATGCTTAAAGATGATTATCTGGAAGGAGTTAAAGAGATAAACAAGTGTATTGATGGAATTAAATCCAAGTTGTCCCCTAAAATAATAAGAAAGCCAGTATGGTACATTTCTTCCAATGATTTAATTGAATGTATGAATGATTCTAGAGAAAATAAAATAAATTGCTTAAAAGATTTTCTTGATAAGAACAAATCAAAATTTGACAATTTTGATCCTAAAGAAAATTCATTACTTGCTTGCTTAATTATTAGAGCCATAATGAAGTATGTTGATATTTTGGATGCAAAACCAGATTTCAAAAATGGCGAATTTTTAAATACGAAGGAAATCGAATTATTGAAAAATAACGATTTTATTGTAAATGATTATAGTGATGAGAAATTAGAGGTAGGAAATTTTGAAAATATTAAAAAATTATATCAAGAGTTTGTTGAAAAGATTAAAAAAATTGATAATAATAGCCAAATTCATAAATCAAACAGCGACATGTTTAAAGGAATGTATGAGAGACAAACAACAAAAAACTCTTGTTCTGAAAAAGATAAGTTGGAAGCAGAATATATGAGTGAATTCAGAAACTGTGTTGTTAACATGAATTATTTTTAAAGAGATTTTGATGATAAAACTTTAAATAAAAGTATTTATTCGATGAATGGACTTTATTTTAGATCGAGAGTTATCAATTTGTCTAAGATTTTTAAAAATGATGAAAAATTTTACCAAATACCATGGATGTTATATGATATATTGTGTTTAATGAAAAATTTTTGCAATTACAGATATTCAGAAAGGGCTTGCCAAGTATTGCCATCTTTGGTTCCATTCAGCATATCTGCCGAACTAACTAATAAATTTTCGTCTAATAAATTAGTCAAAAACAATTTTTAAATTGAAGACTTGATCAATGAATAGAATAATAATTTTAAAAATTTCTTAAATTTAAATTAATTTTTTTAAAATCCTAAAAAAAAACCTTAAATTTTTTTTATGTTTTTATTATGTTATGATCATTAAAATTTAATAAACTTCAATCTTTATTATCATTTTTTTTTAATTTACAAAGGACTTATTAAACTTGAAATCAAAATACGCTTTTAATTTCTTTAAATAAGAATAATTTAGTAATAAATGAGTATAATACTATTTTTTTTGTTTTAACAATTTTATAACTATTCAAGTTATTCAATATCAACTTAATTATTTTCAATAATTTTTGAATTATATTATTGGCATATTAGTATTTTAGTGAAATCCTAAAATCAAAGCTAGTCTTAGCTTTTTTAAAATAGCTTTTTCCAAAGTCTAATGTTTCGAAATGCTCAACCTTTTAGTAATTAAATTTTTAGATCAATAAGGCTTATTTTAAAGTTAATTAAAAATAGATTTTTTTTATTCATTGATAATAATTATAAGATTTTTAAATATTAATTTATAAATTCACAATACACAATGAGAAAATAAATTTTAAAAATGGATTATTGTTAAACTTTGCCACTAGTCACGAAAGAAATCATGCAGTTTTTAATGCAATTAATTAAAAGATTCAAAATTAATTTGATAATATTAAATTCTAATTTTAATTGAAATTTTTTTGTTTTTTTAAATCAATATTAAAAATTTAAGTTTATATTATAATTGAAAATTAGCGTCTTTGAGAATGCTGGTTTAAAATTTGAAAAAGACAACAAAAGATAATGAAAAAAAAATTGATTTTTATTTAATATTGTTTGATTTATTTAATAGAACAAATATATTTAATTAAATAAAGGAAGTCGTTTTGAATATAAGGTAAAATAGTTTTTTAGAAGCGACCTTAGACGCATTTTATCCTATATTAATCAATACGCAATTAGTTTTTTTATTCAAATACAATATTTTGAATTTTGTCTTGATTGTACCTTTTTTTCCATTTAGCTTAATGTTAAATATTCTTTTTCCGTTAAATTTAATAGATTTAAAAATCAATTTAGCAAAAAACTGAGCCTTAATCAGTATATATTATTTCCGAGATGTCAAAAAAGAAGATTTATATAAAAAAATTGTTGTTTGGAAATTTAAATTCAAATATAGAAATGAATCAGAAAGCGATTGATATCCAATATTATTTTTCTATCACAACAATGCCCATTGGCATCCTTCTAAATGCCATAACAATATGGATTTTTTCCCGGAAGCGCTTCAATAACAATACAAATATGGGTTTTTTGTATAGTATTATGTGTCTATTTAATATAATAGCTTTGGTCAATCAATTGATTGTTTATGTGATTGAAAAATTTGAAATTGACCCAAGGAATATTAGTTTGTTCTCATGTCAATTTTATAACTTAGTTGCCATGGTCCTCCTTCAAATCCCTTCATTTGCTCAAATCTACATTTCATACGACTTATACAGATCTATTTGTAAATTTAAGGCAAAAGCCTTGACAAAAAACAATTACTATTTCATTATTTTTATTACTTTTATTGGTCTTTTGGCAGCTAATTCAATTTATTTTACCTTCAAAATTGAGTCAGAAGTTATAATTAATATTGACTCGAATTCAACCAGTGAAAATTATACAATTACTGAATGTATTGGAACCCAGGTGACCGATTTAATAGGAGATGGAGTTTGTGTTTTATTCAGAGACATTATACCATTTATTGCCATTTTTGTTCTTAATTATTTAATAACCAAACATGTATTCAAAGCTAAAAAAAATACTCAAACTAAAAAATCTTTGAAAAAAGAGTACAACTTTGCCATTACTGTAATTGCCATAAATATTGTTTTTTTACTCATTTATTTACCATGGGCGATATCATTTTTTGTCTATCATTCAATGCATTTTATGAGCTTCAATCACAATATGGAAGTTGATTTAGATTTATTTGATATAATTCAATCAGTATCAAATTGTATATCGTTTCTTAACAATTATTCGCCCTTTTTTATCAATATATTATTTAACAACATGTTCAGAGAAGAGTGCATGTCCCTGTTACCTAGAAGTATACGAGTTAAATCTGAAAAGAGTTCAAATTATTCATAAATTAAAATTTTATTCAATATTATATAAATATGCTCAAAGAAAATGAATTTATAAACATTCCTAAATTAATAATAATTTTTGAAAATTTAATAAAATGAATATTGAATAATTGATTTTCTATATTTGATAATTTAGTGACATCGTATCAAAAGATTATTACTGTCAATTTAAATATAATTCTTAGATCTCAAGTACAAAAATAATCAATTATTTTTGAAAAAATTCTTTATTATTTAATGACTAGAATTGTTAAATATTAAAAAAACTAATTTTTCAATTGATGTAGATAAATACCGTCTTGATAAAATTTTTAAATCAATATCTGAATTGTGATTTGAAGACATTTCTATCTATATTTATCTATTATTTATACTAAAATAAGATGCTGTCCGTTGGAGCTGGAAGTGAAACTATTAGTTTTGATTTCCAGTTGACTGCTCCTAACGCAAATTCGGAGGTATCTGGGTTAGAGTTTAGTCGCCTCTTTAGTTCTAGTGACTCATAAACCGTCTCAGTCTGTTTCCAGGAACCTTATCTTTTTAACTTTTTTGGTATTGACTTTTTAAAATTTAGCACCCAACCTGCTTTTTTCAGTTTGCCAATTGGTGTCTGAACTAAGGATTGGAGGCTATCCTTGTTCCTGTCCGCTATGAGCAAGTCATCTAAGTATCCATATGTAAATTTAAGGGGATAATTAAGCATGCTGCACGAAGGGTGCTATGGACAGTTTAAATGGCATACAACAAAATTTGTAAAAGCTACCCAAAAACCTTGGTTAAAGCCAAAAATCGGCTACTGGTTTAATAAGGTAAGGACTCACTATGTATTGTTAAATTAGATCTCAAAAAATTATTTACAATGCGAATTTTATTTATTCGGTCAAGAGTCTTGTAACAATTATTTACTTAATCCAATTTTTTTTATTCTTTGGTAGCCGAAAGTATGCATTAATTACTTAGACCACTTGTTACATGGTTATTTTATCCAGCTCTCACTCCTGAAACAGTTCTATTTTTTGATACTTTTAAAACAAAAACATTTTTAATTTCTTTTAGTTAAAAACAGAAAAAAAACGAAAAAAGAATATTTTTATAATACAGAAAAAATTATTTTAGATCAAGCAACAACAGATGTGTCGACAAGATAAAGCAACAACATCTAAAGCTACTTAATGTATTGTATTGATTTGGTTGAGTTGAATTGAAATTATTTTTGTAATTCATGTCACACTATTAAAATATAGCATCTTTTTTTTATCTTATATAAAGTCAATTTTATATCTTAGTAAAAAAATGTATTTTAGTTAGATTTTTTATTTCATGGAATTTTTTAAAGCTTCTATTATAGCATCTTCCAACAGGAGGTAATTATAAATTTGACAGAAACTCGGTTTTTACAGGACTCTTCTCAGAGTGTTTATTTCTTTTCAAACTAAAGACTATTACATTTCTTTAATTATTGCAGCCATTATTTTAATAATAATAAACTAAATTTATTTTGATTTCTTTAAAACTTAAATATAAAAAATGTGAAAATGTGAAAAAGTGTTTCATTAACTAGAATAATTCAGCTTATACTAGAAAATACTAAAAAAGTCTGAGAAAACTTCAATATTCAAAAAGCTTTTTAAAATTTTCAATTAATTTAATTGAAGACACAAATTTAATTATCTAAACAATAACTTTGTGTGTTAAAGTAAATTTTTCAAATAAAATCTAAAAACAATTTTCCACAAAAATTGACAACTACACCTTGTTTAATTTAATAAACTATTTCAAATATTTTAAAAATTCAATTTTTAGCAAATATTTATTTCAATCAAAACGACTTTAAAATTTTCATAAGTGGACTAGTAGTTTTGTTTTGTTTTAAACTTTCCTTAGTAACTCGTTTTTCTTTAGGCAGTAATTCATTAGCGTAATCAAAGATTTTTTCTTCACCACTAATGAAATTACCATTTGAAAAGTTCAATCTAGGCTCACTTGATTCCACTTAAAATGAATAAATTTTAAAAAACTTAATACATAAAACAAAGTGAGAATTACTTTTTCTCCAAATAAAGGTAAAGCCCAAATCATAATCGACCCGATTTCCATTTATACCTAGCTTTAAACCTTCAAACAGATCTTGAATATTCAATAGCTTATTCTCTACTTCACTGCTTAATTGACCATTTATGGAACTGTGAGTAAAAAATTTGGCAAAAGTTTTGGCATTTTGAGACAATAGATCAAAAAAATTAATCAATTCTAGCGGAATAGTTGATGGATCAGCAAATATTACCAAATCTTCAACATTTCGCTCAACTAGTAATTTAGTGCTTGCTCTTTTTATTGTTTTGAAAAGGTCCAAATCAACTCTGAATGGTTGTCTGAGTGCTTTTTTAGTATTTGACTCACTTGATTTTAGGCTCATTTTGTCTAAGTTTGCCAAAATACTATTCATGCCCAATTCTTCGCAAGTTCTACTACATTTTTGAGCCAAATTCTCAATTTTCTTAAACAAAACCTCCTGCTTTTCAAATATTTGTTCCATTTTATTTTCCTGGTTAACTTTTACATCCTGAATAACCAAATCAGACAATTTCAAATCATCACACAACTCGTTTGACTTGTTTATCAAGCGTTCTAGTCTTCTGAACTGCTTGTTCTGCTGTTTGGTCAGCTCTTCCGATTCATTAAGGCTCTTTTGGATAACAATTAAAATTTTTATCTAAATTTTTAGATGGACTTTGAAACCTATTTGGAAAAAGAAATAGATTCCATTCAAATCGATCTAAGTCATTTAAAAAATAAAATAAATTCAATCAAGTTCTCATATTCGAGATATTTCATCAAATTTTTGGATTCGTGTGATGTGACAGACTCTTTTTTGTATAGCTTTTTGCAATTTTATAGTAAAAATGTGTTGGGTGAAGAGGTGATTGGTAAAAAGAAGAGACAGTCAAAAAAAGAATGCTGTTATGAGTACAATGTGCCTACCAAGAACAGATTTTCACTGCTAGAAAATGGCAATTTGACTCACTAGATTTTGCATCGGGGCTACCACTTCATCATCAAATTTCAAATCATTTGCATTGAAATAGCACTTAGTCTTATAGACACAAGTCGGGATGGATGAGATGACAATTTTATTTTCATATGGTTTTACTTTATACATTTTACCAATTGTTTTTTGTTTGTTTTTTGTAAATTAATAAAATTTATTTCCAAAGCTAAAATTGAATATGTTTGATTTTTGTCCGATTTTTATCTTAAAATTTATCCTAAATATGTTTATACTGGGATATGACGTTAGCACATGTTCTAGAAAGTATACTTTAATTTTGCAATTGAAATTATTTTTGCATTCAGTGGAGTTAATTGCAAATAAGTTTTATTTTATTTCAATTAACCCCCGGAGAAAGAATCGAGTTAGAGATTATTTAGTTTTGAGTTGAAAATGACTGATAAACTTACTGTCGACCAAGCAAGAGAAATTGGAACTGCTTTTGTTCAAGCATACTACAACTTTTTTGATAATGGACCGAGAGAAAATCTCTCAAATTTTTATGTATTTTTAAGTTTTTTTTATTTAAATAAAATTTTATATTCAATTGACATGAAAATGTAAAAAGGTGCCAGACAGTGAAACTTCCCAAATGTCCTTTGAGGGAAACTTAATCAAGGGTCAGCAAGCAATCGTCGAGAAATTGAGAGTAAAAATTCAAATAAATTTTAAGATAAAGATTTTATTATAATTTATTTAATTTATTTAGAATTTATCTTTTCAAAAAGTTTCACATATGATAACCGCAGTCGACACACAAACCACTGTTGAGAACGGAATAATGATTTATGTCATCGGCCGACTGCAAACCGACAACGATCCTGCTCACTCTTTCACTCAAAGCTTTTATCTTAGAAATTCGAACAATACTTGGTTCATTTTGAACGAATCGTTCAGGCTTCTGGTACACAACATTTAAGCTATGAGAGCAGTTTTTAGTTTTTTTTTTCTAATTTAATTAAATAATAATGACAACTTGAAAAACATATAACCCCTATTTCTTCTACAAATTCGACTTTAAATTTTTTTTTGTTCGATTACATATAAATATATATTTGCAATAAATGATATATTTTAGTTATGTTTTAAAAATATCTATAAAAAAAGAATTTTTTTAGTTATTTTATTTGTTTATTTGACTAATTAACAATTGTTCACAGAAGACATGAGTTCAACAACTTTTCTTTAAATTTTATTGATAATAGATGCTTAAATTAAGTTCAACATTGAAAGTTTATTTTAAAAATGTGATTCTGTAGTAAATTTTTAAAGTAAAAAAATATTTAATACCCTATTTTTATAATAATTTTTGAGGATGATCATTTTAATTTGATAATCATAACCTCCAATCTGTCCTGATTAATCTATTAAAATAAGAAAAATCATGTAAAAATCACAAAAATATCCTTTTGAAAATCTTAATTTCTCAACTATTTAGTTTTGCATGATATTAATTTATTTAATTAATAATGTTTATTACAAAGACCTTTAACTATTGATGCTAAAGTAATGTAAATCTATACTACCCAAGGAGCGAAAAAGATAAATTTAGTTGACAATCTATTCATATTAGAAAATTTGATATCTATTCAAATCTTTTATTTAAAAAAGTTGGGTCAAATAAGCATTTTGGACATATAAGGTCCATCAAGTTCATATCCGAGCTTTCGGTAGTAATTTCTAGTTCCTACTCCTGAAATGACACTAATTTTTATAGACTCATGTTCTTCCCTCGCAATACGCTCTGCTTCTTCCATTAGCAAAATTCCAAAACCTTGATGCTGAAATTTGCTTGGATCTTTTGCATTGACTGGTACAACACTTCCATATACGTGCAATTCCCTAACAATTGAACAACCATCTTTTAACTCAGGTCTGAATGTATCAGGCGAACACTTTCTCAAGCGAAGCAAACCAATTAGGATATCTTGCTCTGGATCTTCATAAGCTAAAAATGTTTCCCATCCTCCATTGGCCACATAATCTCTCCTGATCAGCTCAATTTCATAAGGCTTAACTTTATTGTGAATTTCCTGTATACCAACTTCCCTAGTTCTTACATCACGGCAATCTAGACCGAGTTCCTTCATTCTAGCCAGAGCTAACTCTCTCAAATTTCCATTCTCTACGCCAGAGCTTACCAACGGCATTGGTATATCTCTCTGTACCCGATAAACCCTGGTCCATGGCGGAACCAATGCTAAAATTTTTGCAACCAAATCCACCAACATGCTTGGCGGATAGCTTTTATATCTTCCGCACTTCCATAATTCGTAGAGACCAGTTCCCCTAATTACCAAAGTGGGATACAACTTTAAACCATCAGATCTGAAAGCAGGGTTTTCGAAAAACTCTATGAACTGGAGTATGTCTCTTTCCATGTCTACATTTGGCAAATTAGGCATCATGTGTACTACCACTTTGAAGCCAGCATCCTTTGACATCTGAAACGATTCACAAACAGCTTTGACAGTGTGCCCTCTATTTGTATCTCTGGCTACATCTTCATAAACCGATTGCACTCCGATTTCCAAACGTGTACATCCATAAGCTAACATGTCACTCAGATGCTTTTTTAAACAGTAATCAGGTCTTGTTTCAATGGTAATGCCAATGCACTTGGTTTTACTTTTTTCTGAATATTTGACTGCTTCTTGTACGCTGTTGCTCGTGTGGCCAGATAAGGCATCGTGCAAATTTCGGATAAAATAGTCTCGATAGTCTTCAGATAGGCACATAAATGTACCACCCATGATAATAAATTCCACTTTGTCTACTGAATGACCAAGTTGCTTGAGCTGCTCAAGTCTGTGTTTTGTTTGAAGATAAGGATTGTAGCGAGCTCTAATTGCTCTCATTGAGGTTGGTTCGTACCCAGTGTAGGACTGAGTAGAGTATTCAAAATCCGAGTCTGGACCGCCTGGACAATAAACACATATGTTACCAGTCATGGCTATATGAGGACATCTATGTGGCTTGCACATTACAGCTACAACAGCAATCTAATTCAAATTTTGTTATCTTTATTTAAGTTTAGATATTAATTAAGTTACTCCAGAGGCTGTTCGAACAGGTTTAGCTCTTAATTTTGGCAAAAGAACTTTCTTATACTGCAATGGAACTGCGGAAATGATATCAGTTAAGCGAGGTTGAATAGGTAAGCCATATTTTGCTGCTGCCTTGCACTTAATTTTGTTCAGATCTACAGATTCATTTTTTTCGTTGGCTTCAATCAACTCTTTAATTATTTCTGATACTGTTTTTACCATGAGTTCATGGGTCGATAGTCCAGAATATTCTTAGAATAAAAATAAAGATAAATATTTGACTAATAAATAAAAGAAACAAGTTACCATTCGATTTATTTTTGTTTTTATTTTTGACCATTGTGATAAGTTTTGGCAATAGAAATTAAAGGTAAAAATTTGATCAATTTATTTTAAAAAATTTCAAAATAATTTCAATTGCAAAAATTAGCTTTAATAAATTTATATCTTTAAGCAATAATTTTTGTCTTCATTTTTTTACAAATATATAAATTTAAATAAAGCATTAATTTTAAATAAAAATATCGCTATTTTAACTTAATTAAAAAAATTAATTATTTTTTTAATTTATTTTTTCACATAATCTTAATAAATATAATAAAGAATTTTTATTTCTATAATAAACTTTTTTAAATAAAATAAATAAAAATCCCTTTTTTGGTGATTTTATACCATTTGTCACCTTTTTTAAAAAAATTCACCAAATTTTGTTTCCGTTTACTTTTTCAAAAATTTTTTCGAGAAATTTTGGATTATTTTTCGCTGAATTTTACAATAAATATGGGAAATTTACGATAAATACCATATTTCACGTATAATAAGGTAAATTATCTCAAAACTCAGTATTTTTACTTTTGAATGGATCATTCTATCAAAATAATTTATAAATATCATTAAAATTTCTTGTAAAATTTTTTATAAGAATAAATAAATTCTAAAAAAACATTTTTGAGAACTAACATGTTTTTTTGTATTTATAAAAGAAAAAACGCCCATAACTTCTTGAACACCCATTAATATATTTAATTTTTCAGATAATTTATAAAGATAAAAGAGGTTAAAAATTAAATCGTGGGTAAATCAGTATTTAAGGAATTAACTTCTGTATTTAAATATAACATAAAGCCACTAAATTATTGTCTGTCATTTTATCATTCTAATTAGTTATCGATTTTTAATTTAAAAATTTAATTAAAATTAATTGCTAGTTTTAAAACTTGTTATAATATTTTTTGAAAAAGTGAATTTTTTTTATGATTTTTATCTATTATCGAAATTTCGCTGAATCTTTTTTTTAGTTCAATACTGTCATGTCTTTATTTTCTCAAATTTAAGAGTACCACTCAAAAAATGTAAAAAAAATTGAGCCATTAACACCTGGAAAGTGGCATGATACTATTTTTTAATAGATAAATATTTAGATTAACTAATTCAATACCGTCTTGGAAAAAATGATCAAATTTTATTATAAGATTACCTAGAAAAATAATAAACATAATGGAATTTTATATTGATTTTTTTAAAGTATTTATTTAGAATACATATCAAAGTTTAAGCAATAGCAAAGCGCTTTATACACTCACGTTTTTTGGAACCAGACTAGCTAAGTTTTTTATTTCAATCTCTTTCCTCTATTTTACTATTTAAATATTTGCCAAAACCAATAACCAGTTTCATCATCAAATTTGAAAATTTCAAATCAAACAATATTTGAACTGTTGTCTATTAGAATTTTAAATTAATTTAATTGCACGTTTAGTATGCGTGTTAGCGTTCACTTAATATTACATATTTCTTAACTATATTTCAGCAGTTTGTATAAGAAAAAAAAGTATAAATAGATGTCATTTTTGTTAAATATAAACTAAAAATTTTAGATAAATAAAAAAATTATAATAAGAAAAAATGTGTGGTATATGGGGCATATTTGGTTCGGATGTGGATTGCCATGAGCAAGTTCAAGGCTGTTTTAAGATTGCACACCGTGGTCCAGACTGTTTTAGATTTGAAAATGTGAACCATTTTCAAAACTGTGCATTTGGCTTTCATCGTTTGGCCATCGTAGACGACTTGAACGGAATGCAACCGATCCGTTTGGTGAGCATGCCGCATATTTGGATGATCTACAATGGAGAGATATACAATTACAAAGAGCTGCAGGCCAAATATAACTTCAACTACTTGACCAATTGTGATGGTGAATCTCTCATTCATTTGTACAATCAGGGTGGTATTGAGTTCATGTGCCAGAACCTTTATGGTGTTTTTGCTTTTATTCTTTTGGATACCAGAGAAAACAAGCTTTACTGTGGAAGAGACTCGTATGGTGTACGTCCTGCTTTCAAACTACTCACAGATAATGGAACTTTGGGTGTTTGTTCGGAAGCTAAAGGATTGCTTGACTTAAAATTGGCACCTGGATACAAATCAAGAATTGAATTTGTGGAACCGGGCACATTTGAAGAATACTCGGTTCATTTATCTGCTAACAATGACAGGAAAGTTAGATTTGAACGAAAACTCAAATTTCATGATATTACAAGACCTCCTGTCTATGACGTCAATGTTAAGCTAGTTGATAGTGTTTTGGAAAATATTAGAAATACTTTGACCAATTCGGTTAGAATGAGACTTATGTCACAAAGAAGAATGGGTTGTTTGCTATCAGGAGGTCTTGATTCCAGTTTGATCACAGGTTTGATGGTTCATGAGGCCCGCAGAGCTGGTATCACTTATCCAATTCAGACTTTTTCTATCGGCATGGGCACTGAGAGTCCAGACATTGTGGCTGCCAGAAGAGTTGCCAAGCACTTGAATACCGAACATCATGAAATTATATTCACAGCCCAGGATGCCATCAACTCAATTAGAGACGTGATAAAAGCCTTGGAATCGTTTGATGTGACTACAATTAGAGCCTCGATTGGAATGTATTTGATTAGCAAATATATAAAGGAAAATACTGACACTGTGGTCATATTTTCGGGAGAGGGCAGTGATGAAGTTTGCCAAGGCTACATTTACTTCTACAAGGCACCTAATGAGACTGCATCTCATGAAGAGAGTATTCGAATTTGCAATGATTTGTATCTGTTTGATGTTTGCAGAGCTGATCGTACGACTGCTGCACACGGGTTGGAACTTAGAGTGCCATTTTTGGACCACTTTTTTTCATCATATTATTTATCCATCCCAGAAAAAGATCGTATTCCTACTGAGGACAGATGTGAAAAGTATTTGCTGAGAAAAGCATTTGATGGCCTAGACATTATTCCAAACGATGTTTTATGGAGGCCAAAGGAAGCATTTTCGGATGGTGTTGCTTCCAAAAAGAAGTCTTTGTTTGAGCATTTGCAAGAACATATAAACCCAATGGTAAAGGAAGATGATTTGTTGAAAGCGCCACAAAAGTATCCATTAAACACTCCAAAGACCAAAGAAGCTTATTTTTATAGAGAAATATTTACTGAAATGTTTCCTGGATGCGATCATTTTACTCCATATATGTGGTTGCCAAGATGGTGCGGTAATGTGACCGATCCGTCTGCTAGAACTCTTAAGCATTACGACAACAGACACAATAAAGTCCAAGTTGAAGCGTAAATGTACAATAATAAAAGCCAAAAAATTAAATGTTATGATTTAGTTAAAATTAAATTTTTTAATTAATAGATATTTTAAAATAATAAATTAATTTAAACTCTTATCTTTAAAAAAAAACAGATCTGATTTAAAAAAAGTCTCAATATGACTATTATTTGTTTTAAAAAGCCTTTCAGTCTGATAATAAGTTAATTTTTATGAAAGAAAGCTTGGAAATATTTTGAATGTTTATAAGAAATAAATTATTTAGATATAGTTTTGTAATTACCTTATGATTTTAATTAGCGTAAAAGTGAAATTAAACTAAGTATGATCAAAATACAAAAAAATTAATTCCCAATATAACTTAACCTTACAAATTAACTAAATAAAAATTGATATTCCGAAATTATGAGTTACAATTTTCAAAAAAAATTGATGTTTAATCAAAATACTCATTCAAAAACTAAAATTATCAATTATTTTGATTTTATTAGGGTTGATAATAGCTAAAACAAAAAGAATATTATTATGATGAACTAATATTTTATTTAAAAGTGTTAGTAGTTTATTTAATAAAAAATAGGCGTAGCAAAAATATTAATATTTTTATGTAGTTGGAAAAAACAAATTCATTCAAAACTATTTTATTTAACAATACTTGAATTATGTTATATTTTACAAATTAAAACAAAATTGCAACAATTTTATTTAATTGTAATAAAAGAACATCAATTTATTAAGTTAATCCCTTTTTTATTATTAAAAATGACAGCTCAACTTTCTTTATTTTGCAAAATATAATTTTTTTATAAATATAACAAAATTTTATTAAAAATTTTTCACAGTATATTTTAATCTTAGAATTTCTTTTTTACTAAATATTAATTTAGACAAAATTTAAAAAATGAAAAAAATAAATATTATGATAATTTAGTAAAACAATAATTATTAAGTATTTAAATAATGTAAAACAGTAGAAAAAAATTTTAAAAACGAATGGCCGGTTTATATAAATAGTTCGTGAATGTCTTGAGGCTTCAGAGACTTGCGACAACTTGGACACTCAAATTTTGATCTATTCAATGTTTTAAACAATTGGGATGTACAGTTTTTGCATATAACGTGACCACATATTGAAACATTCAATTTAACACCATCTTTTTTCAAATTTAATATTTGTTCAAGACATATCGGACAGCAGGCAAGATCACTCGAATCATCCGTATTATTATTTTTATCTAAAATTTATATTAAATTTAAAATTAATATAGTTAAAATTTCATTGATTTAAATTAATAGAAAAAAAAATATCTATTTTAAATGAATATTGAACTAAAAAAATATTAAGAAATTACCACTTTTTTGCTTGGATTTTAGATCGTTATTATAGTCACTAAATCTAAGTTCTTCTGGTGAAAAATTCTCATACTCCAACATGGTACAAATATGAGTTAAAAGAGTATCTTTGTGATAAGGCTGTTGGGTGTACTTATTGGTCTTGAAATCAACACCGCACACTGGTTTATATTTATAGAAATGAGTACCTTCAGATTTACTAAAATCTTTTTTTTGAATAGTCGATTTTGGATACTTTCGATTAAGAAGATAATCTTCGTATCTTATCTCTTCGGGTGACTTATTTCTGTAAGATTCATGAGCGGAAATGGAGTTAAAATTAACTCGGTACATAACTTCCAGCCCGTTTTTAATGACAGTATCGTAGGCTACAATGGGAGTTCGGATAGTGGTATACTGGCCAGCGGAGTCCGAATTAAGCGTCGATCGCTGCATTTTAATATCTTGTGAAATCAACGACTGGTTTAAGATTGATATCTAAAATTTATGAATTGGAAAAAAAGTGGTAGCATAATAAGAGTGTCAATATTTATTTTATTTTAAAATAAAGCAAGGCATATTTAAATTAAATATAATAAAATTTCCTTAAGCGAAATTGAAATCACAATCGATGAATTATAATTGAAGTTGATTGTAATAGAAATAATTTTCTAAATTTAATTTATAACTTTTATTTAAACACAGGTAATTTATTTCTAAATTGTAAAATTATTTTAGATTTTTAAATTATGAAACATATGTAAAAATAGAGAGCTAAACTTGATTTTTCTTTGAATATGAAAAAAAGCGCTAATTTTATTATTTTTTTCTAAAGTTTATTTGTAATTTTCTACCAAGTTTACTTTAGAATCCAACATTAGATTAAAAAAAATTAAATTCATTTATTTTTTTATTTTTGGTTGAATAATAAGGTTTCTTTAGATTGGTACTAGCGATTAGTTAATATTAACTAATAGATTGTTTTATTAACTTATCAGGTTAAATATACTAACAAGAAATTTAATTACTTACAATTAGATGGACTAAGATAATACAAAAATTATATTCATCTCATTTTAAGGCTATTTTACCTGAAATATTTTAAATCAAAACGGATATAACTTTTAAAATATAATATTTTTTTATAGAAAAGCTATTTTAAGCAACAAAAATATTCGCTACACCATTACTTAATAGCATTTAAAATTATTCTTAAAAATATACAACCATTTTGAATTTTTTTAATTTACTATTATTTAAATTCTTGTGGAAATCTATTCAAAGTACCAAAGTTGTAAACATTAATACCAAAGCATAACCGACGGATTATTACTAATTAAAGAGACAAGTAATCATTAAAAAATTGAAAATTATTGAAAATATTCTTATTATAAAATAATTTTTTAATGGGATTTATACGTGATTATTTAAAGAATTAATAGATCTAAAATGTTCCCTTATAGTTCAGATATTAGCCGATCCTGTGAGCATAATAAATTTTAAAATTTTTGATAAATTCTTACAATTTTATATCTAGATTTAAATTTTTCTTCATGTATTCGCTAATGTCACATTTTACGACCTGCATAGTTGACTGTAACCTTAGCTAGAATGCAATAAATATTTTATATGATTTAAGATTCTTGCCAAGTAATGCCAAATTAGCATTTTTTATCACCAAAGCTTATCTAACTACTTGCAAAAAATACCGTTTTTGGCAATAACTTTATTAACTTGCCAAAATTTTAAAATGATTACGAAATTAAATGTCTCCTAATTTTTAATTGATTTAAAAATTATATTTGAATTATTTTACCACTGTATCCTAATATTCTAATAAATAACATTTATCCAAAACAAAAGATATTAATTAGAAAAATATCAAATTTTTGTTTATATCAATCTAGCTTATTTCACCAATACTTAAGAATAGCATTCAAGACAAATAAAAAACTTATTTTGTAATTAATACAATATCTTAAGAAGTATTGGTAAAAATTTAACAAACCATTTAGAAAAGCTTAAAAAGTATATTCGTCTTAAATAAATAAGAAAACATTCAATACGATCTTCATTTTTGATATATATTTACTTTATTTTGTTTTAAATTGAATTTGATGCGAATTTTTTTATCTTTAAATTATTAAAAATTAATATGATCTAATGATCAAGTAGAGAGAATGATTTAACGAACGAGTGATTTTAAAAAGGCTTTATAATTTTAATTATCTATTTATTTCAAATTTTGTTTCAAGTAGGCAGATTTTATAAACAAAAAGCCTAATTGTTTTTTAGATCCAGTTTAAATGGTAAATAACTTCCATTCTTAATTATTGACTATTCACATTACATGGTTTCGACATGGGTAAAATGCTCTTCTAGATTTTTTTAAAAGCTTCCCTACCACTTGAAACAAATTATCAATCATTTTTTATGGCCTAAAGTTTTACTTATTTAATTTTTAATTCAATCTTCTCCTCAAAAACTTATAATTTAATTACAATTCTAGTTTTTAACAAGGTTTGGGTTATTTAAAAACAGAATTAATTTGAAAAATTGTTAGATTTATTGTATTTTTAAAGAGTATTTTATATCTACCATTCGATTTTTTTCATATTGTTGTTATTTTGTTTAAAAATAAATAGGGAGAAAATCAAAATATCGAACAAGTCTTTCGCTATAAAAGCAATATAAAGCTTCATTAAGAAATTTATACAAAATATTACAAGCCAAAAAAAAAATTAATCACACTATATAATATAAACAAACTATTAAACTAAATAGTTTTTTATCTAGACAATTGATTTTTCAAATAAGAAAATTATGTTTTTTTCATCTTTATCCTGGTCGACGCCTTGTCGGCTTCTTAAAAAACATAAAATACTTAAAAACACAATTTTCAAATAATTAACATTTTAAGTTTTTAAATGAAATAAAATATAAAAAAGTATTAATAGATGCCTTTGAGATATTAAACTTGATTTAATTTTTTTTTATTTGGGAAAGACTCATGTCTACCAAAAAAAGAAAAATTTCTTAAAATTTGAATTAAAAATTTTATTTTATTTGAAAATTAAAAATTAAAAAAGACAA
This sequence comes from Brachionus rotundiformis, assembly GCA_016802295.1. Taxonomy (NCBI): domain Eukaryota; kingdom Metazoa; phylum Rotifera; class Eurotatoria; order Ploima; family Brachionidae; genus Brachionus; species Brachionus rotundiformis. The sequence continues at coordinate 1,232,470 of JAESIW010000200.1, forward strand.
AAAATGAGTTCAATATATCATCATGTTTCCATGGCAACCATCTGATTCAAATTTGAATATAGAAATAATTTTTAAACTAAATCGTTTGTCCATTCCGCAAATTTCAACTAGACATGTCTTCAGATAATTTAAAAATGCCTAACAGGCCTGATTCTGTAAATTCGATAGGTAAAGCAGGCTTAAAGTCATCACAACTAAGTGCAAGGGAACGAAGACGAGTCAGACTACAGAGTCAAGTGGCCAAAAGTATTGCAAACACTGACACGACAAAAGTAAATGAAGGATTTGAATCTGATGAACCCAAAGCAGAAACGACCAAAAACCCTCCTCGAGGCAGGAGGCCACGAAAATCTGTTGCCAAAGAATCAGAAGATGATGCTCCAAGTTCATCACTTCCTCCAATAGGAAAAAAAACTACTAAAACGAGAAGGGCAAATTTTGTGCCAAATCCTGGTTATCTAGAAGGGCTTGAAGATGACATTATTGAAATGATCGAAGAAAAGAAAGAAAATCCTGATTCATTTGGCTCAGATTTAAGTCAAAGAGAGCTATTGGGTCAGAACGTATCAAAAAGTGTTCCAACTGATAATTTTTTTCTCGAGGTGGAAAAAAAATTTGCCATACAGAAAAAAGAAATATTCGAAAAGCGCCAAAACGAGCGATTAGCTCAATTATTTGATGATCAATTGAAACAAAAGCAGAAAGAGGAACAAAAATATCAGCTAAATACTGGCAAGACAGCACTTTACACTCATAAAGTATTGAGGAATATATTCCTTTTTTTTCATGGCTTAAATGTAGGCCTTCATTTTTGGCAAGCGTTGGTTGCTTTTCTCTTGGACTTGACAGATCTAAAATTTCAAGTGGGATCTTCAATTATGGCAAACAAAATTTTCGATTCTATAAATTTTGTGCTTTTCATTGTTTTTGAAAATTTGTCAATGCCTCTTCACTGTTTATCCTACTTCTTTCTGACCATATGTATTGTAGACACTATGGACAGGTAAAATGTAGCAATTTTTAATTTAATCTTTTTGATAAAATTTTATTAAGAGTTGATTTCACAAAAATGAATTGCAAGTATTTTGTCAAGTGTCTTTCATTTCAAAATCCATTTTGGGCCATTGTATTTTACATGCTTGCCATATTAATATCATTGTCAACAATTTTTATTGATCAGTCACCTTATTTGATTTCGCTAAACCAAACAACCATATTGAACAACTCCGCAAACTCGTTTTTACAGAATGTGGAAACTGTAAGATAAAAAGTTACTTAAAAGATATTGACTAAAATGATGCTTTTAGTACGCACTAGGATGGAAATCGGTCAGTGTGGTAAAAGCAGTTTTATCTCTGTTCGGTTGGCTTATCTTCTCCATTTTTGTCAGCTATGATATGACATATGAATCACTTGAAAAAAGAGAATTTACTATACTAGACGACATTGCCGAAGATTTTGCCAATCAAAATCAAACCAAAGCCTAGGAAATTTTTAATGTAAACATCTACACACTTTTTAAATATTAATAAAAGTCTAAAAATAAAATTATATAATCATGGTTCTTAGCTTAATTTTGATTTTTAAAGGTTAAATTAATAGGTAACTTGATTGATTAAAACTTATCTAGTTTATTGATTTCCCAAAATTTTGTAAATCGAAATTTTTTTTCGGTAAGTGGAGATGTTTTTGATGAAAATTATTAAATTTTTAAAAAGTTTTGGAATCGTTTATAATGTGAAACAATTATAAAATTACGTCACTAATTTAGGAAAGTTGAAAAAAGTTGGTTATTAAAAAAAATTCTAAAAAACAAAATTTGATGTAATCGTATTTTACTCAATTTAAAATATATTCTTTTATGAATTAATAAAAAAATTTCAAATATTCTCCTGATTTCAAAAGATTTAATAAATATGTTATGAACTCAAATAAATATATTTATTTTTGTAAATAATTAATTTTTTTAATTTTTATTTTAAAATGGTTAAAATTGAATATTAAAATTAAATTTCTTTTTAAATAAAATTTAAGAACACCTAAATTTAGAATAAAATTTTAATCTAAACATCAAAATCTTGCATTGTCAAAGATTTTGGATTCAAATTTGCTGGACTTATCTTATTAGCAGATTTGATAGCTTCTAGCATTAATTCCCAAAACCTCTCGACGTCCATTTTCATACAAACATGTACATTCTTTTTTTTTTTTGACATATTATAAAAGTCACAAACAGTTTGTCCATAAGATAGATGGCTATGGATCTCAACATCAACCCTCATCAGTCTATGCTCGAACAAAGTTGGATCTATAATATAAGCTACAGCGCATGGGTCGTGCAATGGTGGATACTCCATAAAAAACAAGCTTTTATACGTAGATTGAAAATACAAAAGTAATTCCACCAAGATAAAGCTCAAATTTGTTGATAATGAGCTAATGGATTGAATTACTTCGGGAGTTACCAGAGCTAAATGGGTCACCTCTAATGGTACCATGTAGATGGGAATGTCGGACTCGAAAACATAATGGGCAGATTCCGGATCCACTTGAATATTAAATTCTGCCACTGGGCCAGTATTACCAATACCCATTGCGCCTCCCATTATTACTATCTTTTCTATTTTTTTGCTAACATCAGGAAAATTAATCAAAAGTAAAGCTATGTTTGTCAAAGGACCTGTGGCAATTACTGTAACTGGTTTAGAGTTTAGTCTAATCGCATCATACATGACTCTAGTATAATGAGCTGACTTGGAGTTAAGATTCTCTACGAATTTTGTAGCATATTCAGGTATTTCTGGCAATTCTATTTTTACGTGTGTGTTCAAACCAGAATCCCCGTGAATTTCTTCACAATTTACCACAGGACGTAGCAGTGGTCTATTTGAACCTTGGACTAGAGGAAATTTAAGTCCTCCATGAGTCAAGCAGTCGGTGTATTTGAGTTCTTCATTAAAATTTATTTCCTGGTTGTCAGTTAAATTTGTTGGTTTATCATGAATCAGTCCGTATAGATTCATCGAAATCAATGCATTTCTAGTGGTTTTTTCGATGGTTTGATTACCTCCAACAGTGGATATACCAATCAGTTTTATTTTTTTGCAATGAGATGCAAGCAGAATTGCCAAACAATCGTCATGGCCTGGATCACAGTCAAGCCAACAATCAATTTCTTCACTATTTAAACTCATCTTTTTAGATAAAGTTAAGAATGAGCAGAAATTTAAAACTTGAGTGTTCAAGTTTATTTAATTAAAAACATATACACTTTAAAAATAAGATGTTTGCTTTCTTAATCATATTTATACTTTTGATTTATCTAAATTTAAAGATAAAAAAGTTAAAATGTTCTTTAAAATTTTAATATTCTTATCATTTGTTTTCAATCAAGGATCTAGTCTTGATTTTTATTTTAGATATTTTGGATTTAAATGAACCAAAAAATTCTGCTTGCATTTCAAAAATATTGTAAAAAATTCTCAGTCTTTGTCAAAATTAATCATATTTGGTCCAAGACAATTTGATGTCTATAGCTGAATTTTAAAAATCATTATATTTTAAAGTAAAATCATCTGTATCATTATTATTTTGTTAATTTATATCTTAGTTTATAATAAATTAAAATAAAATAAATATGGAATTTGTATATGTTCCTAATTAATTAAAATACTGTAAAATAGAAGCAAATTTTTAGAATTAATAATCAATCGATGGTCATAATATAATAACAAAAAAATATTCCGTTAATATATTCCTTTAAAAATATATTATTTTTATGACATTGACACAACGACCATTTTCTATTTCAACATTTTATTTTAATCATGAATTTCTAAAGCTTGGTATTTTTTAATCAATGAATAAATTCTAATTTAGGAAAAATTTTAAATCAATTCTTTCTTTAATTATCTTTTTTATTTCATTTTTCAACTTTGTGTAAAAAAATTCGATTCTTTTTAGAAAATTGAACAAGAATTTATTAGATTAATAAAAACATTTCCAAGTTTAATTAAGGCTATAGTCAAAGTTAATCTTAAAATAGACATGAAAAATAGATAAGTAGAACATGTAAATAAATGAATTCAGAAAGAATTGAGATTTATTAAAACAAGTATCATATCATATCTTTAAAATGTCTATTATCTTGATATGCAAAATTAAATTATTTTATTACTAATTAAATAGTTTTATTCAATTTATTCAGATAAGTAATACCTCTTTATCAATAATTCATTTATCTAATCAGTACGGAATTGTCAAATATTTTTTTATACTCTGTCAACAAAATGAAATGATAAATTATTCTAAAATTATAAAATTGAATTCAATTTTAAAAATCAATTGAAATATATTAAAATAAGCTTTAAATAGGAAAAACATAATAATCAAAACTATTCACTCAAATTGTTCTGAATAATATGGTAAATCTTTGCTTATCATAAGATAAATTTTTAGAATTAGATAAACATCAAAAAATTTAAATCTAAAATTTTAACTTCTTTATTAAGTAAAATTTGATATACTTTTTTGTTTAAGTTAATCATCGAATAAAAGTTAAATAGCTAAAAATTTTATTAAGCGATGAATATAAATTCTAATTCAACTGCGTATTTAAAAATTAATTTTTTTGTATACAAAAATTATAATTTTTTTAGTGCAAAGTAATTTCAACATTAACATCATATCAAATGCTATTCATGTATTTTTTTGAGTTTTAAACAAAATCTACAATAAAAATTTTTGTTTTTTGTTTTTATTTATATAAAAAAACGAAATAAAAATTTAAATAAATTTTAGAAAAAGATGTTGTCCAGTAGAGCAACTCTTGTGATACTAAATACGTTCTTTTTCCTATTTGGTTGCTGCACACTCGCTGTGGGATTATGGTCACAATTTGACAAGGAATTCGCTTCATTATGGGATTCTTTGGAAATAGGCAAAATAATTGATTCCAGAAATTTGAATGCAGCTCGATTGCTTCTAATCATAAGTGGTATAATGAGTGTCTTTGTTAGTTTTATTGGTCTCTATGGATCTTTGGCGAGAGATAGATGCTTTTTGTCAGCTTATTGCCTATTGATGGGAGTAATTTTAATTCTAGAAATAGCCGCAGCAGCAGTTCTGATGTCTTATCGAAGCGATGCCAAAATAAAGCTCAAAGAAGGACTTAATCGAACTGTCGAGGCAATAAATAAGAATGAGGACAAAGTTGCTATTAACGTGATGAATACAGTTCAGACATTTTTCAAATGCTGTGGTGCCAATGGACCTAGTGATTACTTGGACCTGACCAACATGACTTCCTGTGAAGATCCAAGCTCCAAAGAAGAACATCCTGTCTATTACCAAAATGGATGCTACAATGCCATCGTTAGCTTTATAGATACTCATTTGCCTCTATTACTTGGACTTACAATCATTTTAATTTCATTTCAAATATTTTGTTTGCTAGTCTCGATCAAAGGTTGTGCCCAAATTAGATATGAGGGATATGAAGATATCTAAATTTTCTTATTTGAATTATTAAAATTGTAACATTTATATTTGTGATTTAGTATTTATCAATTTAAAATAAAATTTTTCAAAAATTATCTGTTATAATGTTTTCTATATATTAAAAATTGGATCTGTATTGGAATATAGTTCAGCATTCATTAAGCGTCAAAGTCTGCTTCAATTTGGAAATATTCGGCAAAAAACACTATGCCGAATACATTGGTGCATGTTGCACCATGTTTTATTTACAGAAGTAATTTTCTAAAACAAAAACAACAATAGTTATACTTGCTTGCATTTCCTGGGTCAATTGAAAATATAAAATTTGGTATTAGTTCGAATTAAATTTGCTTGGATTCAATTTTTCTACCAAATTATTTCAATTCTGACTTAGGTGAACTGATAATTACCATTTGACGTAACAGCTAAATGCCTCATTTGAATTACTAGATTGAAGCTAATTTAGCTATTTTTTATCAACTGGATTCGAAAATTTTTAATTTGATTGTTAAACTTTGATCTTATTCTAAGATTTACCATTTTCAAAATATGCAATCAATTCTGATGACAACTTCCATCCGTATTTTCAATAAGATTCCTTTAATCATTTGATTTGTTACCAATTATCAAATGTTTATCTTTCCTCATAGACCACTGATAACTGACACTGAAAATTATTCGATGGCTTTGTATACAAGTTTTTAAACACTCTTTGCATTCTTCTCGAGTTAAACTCAAATTTTTTCCACGTTTGACCATGTAGTTATTGTCTTTCAAATGTTGAATTTGTTTAGATTTTTTTTCCAGTTATATCCGTGTAATAAATGTTTTTCTGATAATGAAATTCTTTAATCTAAGTTTTTAATTTATTAATCATTTCTTATGATTATATATACAAACCATTTATCTCTGAAGAACGGACTTCAGACCAGAATTCAATCAAATTTAAACGACATTCGTTTAGAAATTATAATAATACAAATCTTTTGTCATAAACAAGTTAATCATGAAATTTAATTTTTCATAGTTTCTGTCACTTATCTTTCTAAAAATTAAAAAAAATTTATTCTAATCAAATTATATAATCAAGAAAATTTTTCCATTATCTACCATTACTGTAGATCTCGCAAAAATGTAACGTTACTTATGGTAACGGTTACCGTAAGCATCAGCTTGTAGCGTTAATTTTACTATTTGTCTTAGCTAGATTTACCATCCAAAATTTTTATATTTTCAAATTAATTATTAATCCTGTTTATCTTCAAAATTTTGAAATAAATTAATTAATTCTATTATTTTATTTTAATAATTTTTTTGTTTTAATTAATTTAAGTTCAACAAGAATTACAAGTTAATTCTTTAACAAACAAGTTTAACAAGTTAATTTTTTTTTGAATAAATATTAAAAAATTAATTTCCACTTTTATGAGAATTCGAAAAAAAATTATGAGTAAATTAAAGCTTTATGAGAAAACTGACTCTTACGATAGCATTTTTGTTCACTGACATAGATTCATCATTTTCTGGTTAGTATTTTTAAAAATTTTATTTAAATATTTGAAGGCAAAGGCAAAGAATTTAAATTTAAAGATATATTTTCAAATGAAATATTTTTTTATACTTTGAATTTTTCAAAATTTTAACTATTATACAATTCTCATTTTATTATAAAACATATGAAATTGTCTTAAAATCGAAAGTATTTCATTAATTCTTTCTAAAGTAAATGAAAAATAATCCGTGGAATCAATAATTGAGTTTTAAAAATATATTTTTTTCTACAATTTTACTATTTAAAGAAGTTTCTTTTGATAATTAATTGTTTTTCAACTTTATGATTTGCAAATTTTCAAAAAAGCTAAAATAATAATGAAATTTATTAAATAAAGTAAAAAAATTAATTAAACTTAAATGACAAAAAAAAAATTTAAATATTTAAACTTAAATGACATTAGATTTTTTATAAAATTATTTACTTAGAGATAAAACATTTCGAATAAAAGAAATAAGTAAAAAATTTTAGATAATTTTAAGATGAAATTATTTTTATTTTTTTTAGAATGTTTCTACTTTATTTTCACATCTGAGTGCCATGCGACTTATTTTAACTTAGAAACGTTTATTTCAAAAATTCTCGGACAAATAATTCATAAAAATTCATTGCAATTAGAACATCAATGTAATACAAAACTAGAAATTTGGCATAAAGCTTTAGAAAATCAGTCACAATGGGCAAAATATGTTGTAGATTCTTACGGACGTCGGCCTAGTGGATTTTTTTATGGAAATGTGGCATGGTCTGGCGAGTATTCCCAGTGTATTAATATTAAAACACCTGAATGGACCAGTAAATACTGTTACATAAATGAAAAAATAAGATTTTTTAATAATTTAGTCAAAAACGAAACTCTTCGTTTTGTAATCTAAGATAATAATTAAAAAAATTAATTTTTAATTTAACTTAAATTTTAACAGAAATACGGAATGTGCTTTCCAACTGTGTGTAACAATGAAGACTTGACTAATATATTTCAATATGGTTTTTTTTTAAAACATTTTAGAAAGTTAAATATTGATTTGTAATTTACAATTAAGCTTTGAGAAATTTGGACAAAGACGCACTTCCTTTTAACTCTTCAATGTTATATAAAAGCAAGGTAAACTGCAGTAAAAATCAAGATATAGATGCATATACAATATTTGCCTTGATTTTGACTTCAATTATAGTATTGCTGGTTATATTTGGAACTAGCTTAGATTTTTTCCTGCTTAGTCAAAAAGAAAAGAAAACTTTTAAAACAGTTAACATTGACTCTTCTACGGCTGAAAATTCAGACATTCAGACACATTCAGCTTTGGAAAAGAAAAAATTTGTCACAATTTTAGTAGCATTTTCGGCCTATTCTAACACAATAAGAATATTTAAAGTGGAAAAAAATAAGCCTCAATTTTTTTGTCTTCACCCTATGCGATTTCTGGCATTTTTGTGGTATTACTTAAATTTAATTTATTAGTAAATTGCTTGGACTTAAGTTTTTAGGGTTGTTATTCTGCATCAATGGAACCATTTTATCGGAATAGATGACATATTGATAGACAATAGGTTTGAATATTTAGACTGGAAGAAAAACTTTTTTTTCACAATAATCTCGAATGGATTTTTTTGTGTTGACATGTTTTTTCTGATTAGGTATTTTTTTATAAAATATTTTCATTTTAATGCAAAAATTATTAAATATCAAATTGACATGGTCAGTTTCGATTAATCTTTTTTAACTATTATTTATACTAGATTTAAGATATTTGGTCAAGGATTGCAAAAATTATGTAAAATTTTAGAATTTCCATGCAGATAATGATTTAACACCTGATATGAATTTTATAAAATTAATTAAAGTAATGATTTTAATATTAAATATTAGAAAAAGATTGTATCCACTCATAGAGTAAATCAAATCAAATCTTTAACTAATTTTGAACATATTTATCAGAACTTATTTAAAAATTAATTTTTTTTAGTATCGCAATTATAATTTTTTAAGATAATAAAAAAATGTTAAATAATTGATTTGTTTAATTATTTAAAAAAAATTATCTAATTAACCATTTTTAAATATTTACAAAATTGTAGAACTTTCTTATTCATTTTTTTTATAATTTATCTAAGAAGCCTTTTGAGGATTTTTTATAATTAATGATGATATTGTCAATATTGTGTCACTATACATTTGGGTATAACCATAAGCTATTCATTCTTGACTGTGAATCATCTCACTTGTAATATCTATTCTAAACAAACTTTAATTTTTTAAATAAATTTGAATCAATTTTAATTTAAATTTTTTTAAATAATTAAAAGTGGCTTTTTATGTTCATATACATTTTTGCGTAATGTGTCTGAAAAAAAAATAACTATATACACAGTTATTAAGTTCTATTTGCGGCGTTATTATCGAATAACTGTGACCCTGATTTTGGTAATGCTATTCATGGTCGGATTCAATCGATTTTTTCACTCAGGTCCATTTCACGGCCTCTTCTACGAAGTAAATGAAAAAAATTGTCCTAAATTTTTTTGGACAAATCTTTTATATATAAACAATATTTACAATCGTTTCGTAAGTTTTTTCTCTACAATAAAAAGTATTTCTAAAGTATTTCGTTTTTAATAGTGTTTTCCACATTCATGGTATTTGGCCGCCGACATGCAATTCTATTTATTATCTCCTCTTGTATTGATTCCATTATCTTTCAAAAGCAAAGTCCGCTTTGTTGGCTATTTTTTTATTTTTATTTTGATTTTTATTCATATGATTACAACTGCGTTTTTTGCATGGGACTTTTTAGAAATTGGACAAGACTATGATAGGTAAACAAAACTTTTTGAAATTTAAATGATCAATTGTATTTTATATTATATTAAAGGGTTACATTAATGTATAATTTTTTGGAGCTTCGGCCTTGGTATAGAGTCGCACCATTTGCTTTCGGTCTACTCTTGGGAAAAATAATAACCGATTTACCACAAAAAAAGTTTATTTTCACCAATAATATATTACTCAACAAAATCATAACTACCACTCTTTGGATTTTATCAATTGCTTTCTTTAATTTAGTAATTTTTGCCCAATATGGTACCTTTAGTGGTTTGAATATAATGAGTCGAGCGAGTCAAGTGTTTTATGTCACTACTTGTAGAATTGTTTTCTCTATGGGATTTGGTACGATGATCTTTTTGTGTATAACAAGAAATGGATATTTTATTGAACAAATATTGTCTTGGTCATTTTGGTTACCATTGGCAAAGTTATCTTTCTGTAGCTATCTTGTGCATTATTCAATTGTAGACACTTTTATCTATGTACAAGAACATTTTATACACATGCAACCATCCTATTTCGTGAGTATTATTTTATCTTTTTGAAATTTATGATCAATTTTTAATGACTATGAATATTTTCAGAATTTTTTTAATGATTTTTTTATAGATAAATTAAGCCATCATTTAAGTTTATTTAAATTATCAATATAGATTTTTTTTTAGATTTAT
>JAESIW010000200.1:1243750-1276961 GCA_016802295.1 Brachionus rotundiformis
TCTTTTTGAAATTTATGATCAATTTTTTCAGAATTTTTTTAATGATTTTTTTATAGATAAATTAAGCCATCATTTAAGTCTATTTATTAAATTATCAATATAGATTTTTTTTTAGATTTATGTGCTATGTGGGAATGTTTTTCTTTCAATATTCTTAGCTTACATCGTCAACATATTATTCGAATCACCGTTCACAAATTTGGAAAAGTTCATTTTTGTCAAATGACTAATTATTTTTAATTAAATTAAAAATAAAATAAAATTTTTTTATTCGAAAAAAAACATTAAGTTCTTTTATGTTGTCACAAGGATTTTATATAGAAATATCTCATAAGATGACATTCCCAAAGGCAAATAACATTTCTAAAACCCTAATTGTACATAAAATTTATTAATATTTACTTAAAAACTATTTTTTTTAACATATCCGAAGCAAAAATTAAAAAAGTAATTTTTAAGTTTTAAATTTAATAGAACTTCCTAAATTTTATTCTTTATAATTATAATAGCCTGAATAAATAATAATAATAATCTTGACACAAAATGATTAAATTTATCTATAATCTTGTATTTAAAAATTATATTTTATATTCTCTTTAAATTTAAATAAAAAAACAGATGCAGATTTTTTGCAGGAATTTAATTTAGATTTAATTGATGAATTTAAGTCAATCTTTGCTTATCTATGACGTGATCAGAAAAATTAATAAACCAAACTTGAATTAATTGACTAAAAATTCTTAATAAAATCTAAATATTGATTAGAAAAAATTAAAATTTGACACATTAAGGTAAATTTTTTCCATAATTCTATTTAAATTGGAATTGTTAAGCATTAAAACCGTAGTTACAAACTATTTTAATATTCATTTCCTTATTTGAATTTTTCTATAATTTTTTTCAAGACTTCTACTCAATTAAATAGACTGAATAATAATTTAAAGGAAAAGAAAATTAAAAAATATTTATAAACTTTAAATTTGTGGAATAAAATTATTGATTTTGAGTTTATAGAAAAATGGAAGATAAAATTATAGCCGAAGAAACTGAGGAAGAAATTCTTAATAGAATCTTCATTGGCGACTTTAACAACCTTCCTTCAATCGCTTCCAAAATAGTTCGTATATTTACCTCGTCAACATTTACAGGTTTTTTTTTCAATATAAATAATTGATCAGATCAAACATTTAGAATTAAGACACTGCTGTTGAGAGAAATTTGTTAATGGAAACAGTTTATCCAAAGCTGAAAGAGTATTGTCGTGAACAGCATGGTTTAGAATTTCAAGTAGTTGATATGAGATGGGGTGTAAGAGATGAATCGACTGATGATCATAAAACAACCGAGCTTTGTATGCAAGAAATAGATAATTGTCAGCGTCTGTCCTTGGGTCCCAATTTTGTGGTAAACAAAAATTTCAAACAGCACTCAACAAGTCTAAATTTAAATTGAAAAAAGGTTTTTTTAGGACAGAAATATGGCTACCGGCCACTTCCAACCAGGATCTTGGACAATGAATTCAACATGATTGTTGATATACTCGAAGAGTCTGATGCCAAGCTGCTAATGCTATGGTATAAACTTGATGCCAATAGTGTGCCTAATGTGTTTGTCCTTCAACCTGTGAGTTCGATTTATAAAAATTTTACCAACAAAGCCAAAAAACAATTGATGGAAGAGGATCAAAGTGCCTGGTGGAAAACAATGGGTCAACTATGTTCCATAATAAGAAAAGGTGCCGCAAAACTAGTAGAAGCTAGAAAATTTACATCGGATGACAATCATCGTTATAACTGGTCTGGTAAAATTGTGCAAAACTACCAAAAGACTTGAAAAAAATTTTTTTTTTTAAGTTACTGAACAAGAGGTTGTTCGTGGAATTTTAAATTCCAAAGACAATGCTGATCACACTTTAGCATTTATTAGAGAGATAAAAAATATAAATATAAAACTATTTTCATATTCTGCCAAGTTTATAGATATCAATTTTGCTGCCAGGAAAATTGATGAAGAGGCTCAGAATATGCTCTCATTGCTGCGGGATGTTAAAGTTAAACTATTCATAATTAATTTTGAAAAATTTTAAAATTGAAAAAAAAAGGTACCAGAAAGGTTGATTTCATCAAATATCATACCTTATTCAATTCCATGGTCAGATAATGAAGGTATCAATAAAGATGACCATGCAGCCTACTTAAAAGAATTTTGTGAAACCTTTTATACAAGAATTATAGACTTGATTGAAAGGGCTATTTCTAAACGAATGAAATTATCTTATAATAGGTTTTAAAAAAAAATTTTTTTTAATTTTTATTCAAATTTTGTACCAAGAATGTATTCTGAAATTTTGCATCACCAACATTTTTGTAAAAATTTCACTAGACTCTTTAAAGGAAGAGACCAAGTATTGGAAAAACTGAAAGTTTATGTCAAAAGCGAAAGAAACCAACCTTTTGTGATGCATGGACCTAGTGGATGCGGAAAAAGTTCCATTTTGGCAAAATGTGCTCTAACGGTAGTTGAAAAATTTTAAAAAAAAATATGTATTTATTTAAGATTAAAAATTTAAGATTCGCTCCATCTTCGGAAACAAAATTACTCCAGTAATTATAACCCGTTTTCTTGGAACAACGCCTGACAGCTCTTCGATTTATCCACTATTAAAAAGTATTTGCCATCAAATAAGCCACAATTATGAAAAGCCAATCGACAATATTCCTCTGGAGCTTTCCAATTTAACAAATCACTTTAAAAAACTTCTTGAATGCGCCACAACCGAGAAACCATTATTTATTTTCTTAGATTCACTTGACCAACTAAGTTCAATTAGCAGTGCCCACTCTCTGTCTTGGATGCCTGTAAATCTTCCCAAAAATGTAAAAATAATTGTATCAACCTTAACTGGCTATTATGGAATGGTCGAAACACTCAATAACATGATAGAAATGCCAGAAAATTTTATTTTAGTAAAATTGGCAATTTAATATTTTATCTAGTATCTAATAGCAAACTAATTATAGATAGAGCCTCTGGGAGAAGAATTGGCGCTAAGAGTGATTTTTGAAATGCTCAAAAACATCAAAAGAACACTAAGTGAAGAGCAATTAGCAATTGTAAAAGAGGCTCTTAGTGAATGCAGTTCACCGCTTTATGTAAAGCTTGTTTTTGATCAGATATCAATATGGAAATCGTATACTCAAGAAATATTGTTGGCCAAGTCAATTGATGAATGTATATCAAAACTTTTTGAAAGAGTGGAAAATTCTCATGGTAAAATACTGGTAGCTCATGCTCTAGCGTACATTACTGCTTCAAAAAATGGACTTTCAGAAGCTGAACTGGAAGATTTAATTTCGCTGGATGAGACCGTAATTTACCATATTTCTAATTGATAAATGCATTTAAAAACAGATATAAACATTAAGGATTCGGAAAAATAATCGATTTAGAATACATATAATAAAATATATTTAAATAGACAAACATATATTTGTTAATATTCTTAAAAAATTATCTATTTTTCAAAAATTTTATTTTATCTTTATTTTTAATTTTTTTCGTTACATTGTCATTACTTTTGCTTTCCAATTATGTTGATCCTTTGCCTTCACCCTTGCTTCTCATCGTGTCTTTCCCATTTTGGTGAGCTCTTTCGTGATTGTAGACCTCCATGTTATTGCTGGTCGTCCTACCTTTCTTCACCATTGAAGAGCTCTGTTTGGTATTCATATTCTTTTCATTCTCCAAGTCATGAATATGTCCAAGCCATCATATTCTTTTTTTCTTGAAAGATTGGTTCATTGACTCGTTCGTTTGTATAGATTATTATTTAATAATTTTTTCAGGTCAGCGTACCCAAAGAGGCTATATAAGGCTATCAGTGTGGAATGTGTTAAGACTATTTCTATTTAACTAAGACACTTCCCAGCATTCATTTTGATACATCAGTGAAGTTTTTACAACAATGTTGTATATCTTGATTTTTCTTTCCTAGTACTTTGATTTCGAAACTGATTTGAGTCTGGCAAATTGCTTTTGCAAGTCTTATCTTAAGGTCTACATGCGTTCCCATTGATTTACTTATGATTCTTTCTAGGTATATGAACTCACACTCAATTTTTAAACATCTATGATAACTGAGGTTTACAATTTCTTGTTTTTGCACCATTTCGTTTTGATCCCTTTTATTTCGAGTACATTCAATCTAGTATTGTTCACAAGATCCTGCGTTTTCATATACATGTCCATTTCTTTATCTTGCTATCACCAAATCATCTGAAAAGTCTAGATCTAAAAGCTCTCCAGAATGCCTTGCTTGCTATTGGTAGCAGAGTTTTCCTGCACTTTAAAAGTCTTTTTATGTTTTTTTGTTTTGCAACCTGATATTCTTTTTGGCTTGATATTTTAGTTTTAATATCGAGGTTGTTGCTAACGACTTCAAGGTTTTAATTGATTTAACTTTATATAATTTAATAAAAGGAGTTTTTACAAAATTATCAATTTCAGCTTGAGAGACTTTTAATTTAAAATTTCTAATATCTTGCCTAAATAAATATCTAGCCAACTTAATAAAGATACCTTTTTTTTTAAATTTGATTTTCCGGGACAAGACTTAAGGAAAAAGGATTTGTGAAGATTTATAAAACTACAATCTTCGGAAAAACATTATTTATGATTTAATAATAATCAAATATTTTTAAATGTTTTTTCTTGAAATATGAATATAAAAAATAATAATTATAAAAAAAATTAATAAAATTAGTCTCAAAAATAATATTTATTTAATTGAAAATACAAAGGTACTAAATGATATTTACCAATACCATTTGCCACCAATTCGAAGGATTCCACCTCTGCTATGGACTAGAATAAGAAATGATATTCCTTCATATTTGAGTGAAAGGGAGGCCGACGGTGTATCCGTTGTTTTTTGGTATCATCGTCAATTTATTCAAGGTATACAAAAAAAATACTTAGAAAAAATACCAATTTTTTTGTTCTAGTATCCACTAAACGATTTTTATCCAACCAAAAATTTAAAACCTATGTTCACAGCCAAATCGCTGATTACTTTATGGGTGTCTGGGCTAATGTGCCTAAACCATACTCATACACAGAAGAACAAAAAAGAATGTTCCTCCTGAAATCAATGCATGGCGAAGCAGACCGCAAAGTGCCGGCTCAACCGGAAATTTTCTACAATCCAAATGACAACACAATTCGCTACAATGGAAGAAAACTCAGCGAACTTCCCTTTCATCTATTGCGTTCACGTAGAATAGAAGAGCTCTATTCAAAAGTTTTATTCCATTATAAATTCCTTTTTGCCAAGCTAAGTTGCATGCCCTTAAACAGTCTAATAGCAGATTTTGAAGATTGCCTTAGTTTCTATAAATATGACAAGGAAGTAGTATTAGTTTCAGACGCTTTGCGTCTTTCAAGCTCAGTTCTGAGTGTTTCAGCTTCCAATTTAGTTCCTCAAATAGTAGGACGTCTTTTGCCGTACATTTTTATAAATTCGAAAAAATTTTCCAATGTAAAAGCATTGATAGAAGAATGTGAAAGTGACGGACTTCATGATTGTGCATTGGTTCCTGCCTACAATTGCTTCCATGTCCCTGGAGGTCCATTGGTTTACTCATTGGAAGCTCATCCATTTGCTGTTTACGGATTAAGCTTGATGGCCGATGAGACCCAATTGCTTTCGGTCTCGAATAAATTCATAATTTTTGACCTGAGCAGTGGTGATGTTGTCCGAATGATAAATCCTCAGATTGAGGGAATTCTTCAATCCCTCTCGGTCTCAGCAGATAAGAAATATTGTGTCTCCTTCTCAAATAATGACCAAATAGTGGTTTGCAATATAATTAGTGGTGACATTAAGGTCTTGAACAGATACACTTCTAATTCATCAACACCTGCACAATCAGATAAAACTAAGAACACAAATTTAAATTCCAAGAAAGCTCCAGTAAAAGAAAAAGAAAAAAAATCCCTGATAAACAATTCAGTGATACCCAAGGAGTATACTGACTCACTAATAGGCTCATCGACTGGCCTTAAATATTTTGTGATTTGGAGCAAGTATTTTTATTATGTATATGATAAAAAAAGTCGAATAATCAAAGCAGATAAATGGAAGTATCCAATAATTGAGATTGGTATTGTTGAAAATAAAAGTATTGAAGGTTATGGAATTGAGCTCGAGATGGTGACCAGGGCTGAAGATTGTCGCGACGATGAAGAAAAAGAGCGTGACAATTTAATCCTTGAGTACATATTTGTGCTAGATCCAGCTAAAATTCCCAAAAAGAGCAAAGATGGTAAGGAAACAAGTGAAGTTGAAATAAAAAATATGTACATTCCGAGCTGTAGTCCTATTGAAATTCACAGTTGTTTAATTTTGACCAAAGATAGGAAAAAATTGTTCACGTGCACAGAAATAGGAGATAATACAGTCGAATGTTTTCGCAATAGAATTGAGAGAAATGGCAAAAGTGAAAAAAATTCAAAAAATATATGGAAGTACCATGGCGCTTTGGATGACAATTATGACCAAATTATATCTTTAATATTGAGTAATGATGAAAATTATATGCTGGCAGTGGTAATATGGGGTTTCAAAGTATTTTATTTATTAACTGGACAAAGCAAGCCATTGAGGTTTCCACCAGGAGTAAAAAACATCGCAATTGGATACAAAAAATTAAATTTTCCAGCTTTGTTCTCCAAAGACAACAAGTTTGTAGTAGCTGGCGTAAGAGATAACATATATCTTTGGGACACCAGTTATGGTACTTTTCTAAAAGTACTCGATGCTCATTATGGACGAATGACTAATTTATTAGGCTCGTTTAGGGAGCAGAAAAATTTAGTTCTATCCAGCTCAATGGACAAGACAATCAAAATATGGAATTTGAATAATATAATGGAAGAAGATTTTCCACTTGAGCATTTGGAAAAGCCGATTGAGGCACTTCATGTGAGCATAATGGCTTCAATCGCACTTGCCCAATCACGTAACCAACTTGCAGTCTTTTCCCTAAAAGACGGAAAAATAAAATTCCAATTGTGTAATAATCCTCATGGCGCTTTGTTTAATTGTTCGGCCATGTCGACCACAGGCACTTTTGCTGTTAGTTCAGAATCGAATCGTCTCATTATTTGGGACATAGAAGAGCGAAAGCCAACCTTTGTAGGCCCATCTCAGCCAAACTATATTCAAATAAAACAATTTTGCTTTCATCAATCTGAAATCAATCTTCTTGTCTCTACTTTGGACAACAATGAAAGGTTGGTAACTCTGACAAACTATATGATTCCTGATGGTGAGATTATTTATTCAATTGAGTATAATTTGAAACCTGGAACTGATTATAAAAATTTTGTGGTCACTACTGATGATACTTATTTGGTTTTTTATCGAAATGATAAAAAAACTGATGTCCTAGCTGTTCATAATGCAAATGACGGGTCTCACTTGCACAATGTTAAGTTACAGTATTTAAATTATATAGATTTTAAGTCAATAGTCCCAATGCACAAAAATCCGCAACATGTTGCCCTAATAGACTCGGAAAAGGGAAATATATTAAATATAAAGGATAAAAAATTTGTCAGGTCAATACAAAAGTGGAATGGAAGAGCTACCAAAGATGATAAATATGGTTTATATGCTCCGACTAGAGGTGGTTTAGAGGTTCTGGACTTAAAGAATGGAAGCAAATTTAAAATTTTGATACCTAAAATAGCCGAAGGTGTATTCGACGTGGACACGATTATAACTGAAAATGATAATCATGTTATCTATTATCATTCAGGACGAAGAACAATAAGAGCATTTAGACTCGAGGATGGCAAGAAAATTGCTGATTACAAGAGTACAGCCAAGGTTAGATGCATGATTTGTTCTCAGGATAGCAAAAATGTGATCATTGGATGCGAGGATGGTACCATACACATGCTCATTATTGCTGACCCAGAGTACGAAGAATACGTAAATTATTTACGAGAGTGGAGAGCTGAACAAATGTCACTTTTTGCCAGAGAGGGTAATTTTCTATTTAGTTTCAAGTTTTTTTTTAACTGTAATTAAATATTAAAATTAAGACTAAAATTAAAAATTATTAAATGTCTTTGGTAACCCTTAATTTATTTGATTAATTGTCTTCCAGAGATGAAAAAAGTTTTTTTTTCAATTAGGATTTTTTAAACATAAAAATTCATTTAACATCTAAAGAATAATTTGAGAATAACTTTACAGTTTAAAAAAATCCTTATTAAGAATTCAAATTAAATTTAAATGTTAGCATCATATTTGTTATTTTTGTTTTAAATGATCAGTTTTGTAAAATAAGATAAAAATTAAATTAAAAAAATACAGCATAATTTTAATATTTTCATATTTTTAAGACTATTGAATTTTTTTAAATTTGTAATAAAAACGTGCCAACTGGATAAACAATTGTATAATTAAAATTTATTATTTTATTCAGTTCAGGCTAATTTAGATATTATTACAGACGAGTCTACTTAAATAATAAGAAATTTATATTTTTTTTAAATTACTTTCGATTCATAAATATATGATATTATCGGTCCAGCAATTTCTTATTAAATTTAAAATTGAACAGTCGCCTAGTTACGTCTTTAATTAATTATTTTTAGCTGTGGCATCACCTACTCCACCTGAAGAAGAAGAGTCTTCAACTGTGTTTCTGAAAGGCTTAAATGCATTCACTAAGCTATTTGATATTGAGAGCAACCAAATCGATGGGGAGATAGGAGGCATATCTAACCAAAATTCTGAGAATTTTGAAAAAAGTCAACAATTAAATAAGAAAAAGGAACAAGAATCTGGATCTAGAGAAAACAAAGATGATGATGACAATGATGTAATTATTTCGTAGAAAATCAAAATAAGATAATTTAGATTTAAATTTGATGATTTTAAAAATATCTAAAATGAATCTAGCGGAACATAAATTAGATCAGTGTATGTAAATTACAGAGGCAATGTTTCCTGTAACTCAAATACTCAAATTAAATAGGTGTTGTTTGACTTCTAATTAATCTCTATTGAAAATTTAGTTTTTTTTTTAAATTAATTAAGAAAATTAATATTTTGAAATTTATTTATTTACGAAGAATTTCGTCCCTTAATTTGATTAATTTAAACAAATCGATTTTTTAATTAGTAAAATTATCAGTTATCAATGACATAAAGTTGAAATGTGAGCCATTAAATGGTTCATGATTTTTTAATATAAATATTATTTTCTTTATTCAAAATTTTTATATAAATATTTTTAATAAAAATACGATTTTTTGAATAGAAATGAATACCAAAAAATCTTTATTTCCTTTTATGCTCGTCATATATTGTACGATCTACATTGAATGTAACTCTCTGGCCGAGGAGAACTATTTAAAACACCACGAGGACATGTTTCCAAAAGAAAAATTTGGTGATTTCGTTCACGTCTTAAATTATTTAACAAGAAAGAGCGAACTTTTACGAATGATCAAAATAATGAATATGTTGGATGTTAAGAAACAATTTTATCGAGATCGAATTGGTCAAGATGTTGAATCAGACAGTGAACAGATACACAATGACAAAAATTTTGTCAATCCAGATATGTCTAATTTTCATTTTAACCAGAAAAGAAGAACTTTTTTTGTTGGAAAATAGTTAAATTAAGTTGATTTAATTATTAATGTTGTGTCATAATATTTATGTAAATTGTATTCATTTCAATATTTGTGATATGGTCGAGTTTTTAGAAAAATCAAATAAAAATAAAAAACTTTTTTTGTTTATTAATTTTTGTTTTCTAAAATTATTACTTTATTCGTCTAAATAGGCCTTTTAAGTCATGCAACTTACCGTAACTAAACAATAATAAAAATATAATTTATTAAATTTTGATTTATTTTTTAGAAACAAATTCCTTGATTTATTTATCTTTAAAATTTGATCTAAAATTATTTCTATTGAATATAAATAAAATAGAAATTTGTTGAATAAAGGTTCTTCTAATAACGCGTTAAGCCGCTTTATTTTCCAGAAAATCATTAATTCTTTGGGACAGTTTCTTTTAGCTCATTCAATGATCTTGGCTTTGAAAACATTTTATTTTTCAATTCAGATAAGGGCTATCGGCAGGCCAAAAAAGACTTCAATATTTTGCTCTCGGAATCAATATTTTAGCACAATTTTTTTACCAGAGGCATTGTCTTGTTGAAGATAAGAACTTCAAGTAAAAGCCAAAATGCTATTTAATTGTTTCTTGAATATTTTAAGACTCACCTGATTAAGCGTTTTAATTTAGCCTTTCAACGACTGACCCGCAAAAGTCAACGAAAAAAATTATTTTTAATTCTTTTCGCATGATTTGGACCAATATTTTGGATTATGATTTTCCATTTTTAAAAATAATAGCCTCTTTACTAATAGGACTAAATGTGGGAGTTTGAACTGGCATTCTGGTATTAAAAAAAAAATTTGTTCCAGAATTTTAAACTTTTAAGCGTTTCTTAACTTTTTCACTATTAAAATAAAATAAACATTTTGAATTGTTTTTATCTAATCGAGGTATTGACAATTTTTTTTTAAAACTATTCAGGATTATTTGTTTTCCTTAATTAAATTCCTAGTTAAAATCGATTATTCGATAAATTGACTTAGGGACATAGGAAACCTCACATAAAAATCCATTAAGTAAAATTCAAATTATAATTAATAATTGAAACAGTAATCAATAAAGATTTCGTTGATAAAAAATAATTCTAAAAAATAGAAGTGTGATAAATTTTTTTAGCAAAAATAAAAAAAATAAGATCTTTCATGTATTCTAATAAACCCGTATCCTAAACCAGGGTTGCGCCCCGGACCCCGTATTACTCACAGTTTGCTATAAAAGCTTGATGGTATTCTCGCTTAGTAAAATATGGTCTATTTAGAGTTTATTTTCTTTGTTTTAATTATATTTTAAAATTATTTCAAAACTAGACAACATTTGTTAATCATCTATTAAAATAGAAAAAGTAGAATTATGTAGAATTTTGTCCATAAATACTTCTAAATACAGATAGGTAAGACAGAATAGCTTGAATTACCTTGAGATGTTGGTATACGTGGTTTAGAATGATATTTTCTAAAAATAAAGATCGATATGAATTGACCAACTTTGGAGCTTGGTTTGGAATTCTCCTTTTTAAAACTTTTTTAGATTTATTTAAATTCTACATGAGTAGATTATTTTATTTAATCTTTTTTTGGCTATTTTAGTTGTGATGTGTTCTAGTCATTTTTGTTGTTATAAAAAAACTGAAGATATTTTGCAGCTTTTAAAAGTAATTTACCATGAACACCATGCTTTTCGAATACTAGGCAAAAAATATTTCAAAAAAAATTGAAAAATTGTTTGATGATTAAAAAATTGTGTCCAAAAGAGAAGAAATGAGTTTTTAAATTCAAATTTATTTATTTATTTTTAAATTTAAATTTAAACTTTTTGAAAATTTAGAAAATAATATTCTGATACATTTTAAAAGATAATCTTATTTTAATCTGAAAAAAATCTAATCTTTTTTAAATCTATCAGAATGACTAGAAAAAAGTAAATTAATTTTTAATCTATTTCAAAAAATAAACAATAAAACAATCTTAAAAATAATATTTGAGCATAATAATTTATTATTTTTTGGACAAATTTAGAATTTAATTTAGAGAAAAAAATATTATTTTAAAAAATCATTATCCTAAAAGCCACATTTAATTTTGAACAATTTCTTTTCTTTCCTCACAGTCAATATCTGGATTAGCTTCTTTGTTTGTTTGATTTAGATCTTCTTTTTTTATTTTTTTTAATGGAGATTTATTATTTTCATTATCACTATCGCTCACATCAATTTCTTCATCTTCTTTGTCCAATAGTTCAGCTTTTTTTCTCTTAGGCAAAGTACTAACAAATGCAGTTTGCCAATCTTTACACTCAGTATATTTACAAATAATTTGAAACACTTGATTTACCGTCAAGACTGGTCGACTGTTCATGTGAATAAATTTACCAATTGGTAAGCGACAGTGAGATATTTCACTTTTTTGTGCTAGATTATAAGTCAAAAGTTTGTGATGGTTATGGTCAACAAGACCTCCAATTATGTATACTTTATTGTCATCAAAATCCTGAATTTCGTTTGGTGAATCACTGGTCAAATAAACAATGTCCTGTTTGGGAATGTCTTTAAAAACTTCTAAATAATTCGAGTCATGTATGTAAGCGTCCCAATTGGCCAAACCAGATCTTTCCAAAAGCTCTCGTGTCTTGTTTGAACAACTGGTCATATAAAATTGTAAAGGCGCTTCAATGCGTCTGTTAGCTGCATAACAATAGGTTAATTGCTTACAAAGATGATTTATATCAGAGTAGTTCATTAAGCTTTCGAAAGAGCAATCGATTACAATTCTAAGTCTTTTCGGCGAGTTTGCCATAAGGTTTTTTTTCAGATCCTTTCTTTTGATTTCAACTTTTTCACCATTCATTTTTTCCACTACAGCATAATTTTGTTTGCCCTTGGCTCGTCGGATTTCTCTCTCTTTCTTGCGTCGCTCGGCTCTGTTCTGTAAAGCCTTTTCCAATCGCTTCAGTTTTTTTTCTTGATTTCTGGATAGAGGTTTTTTCTGTTCAATATTGGAGTTCAAATCGACACTATGTTCACTCTTTGGCTCATTTTCGGCTTTTTCCAAGGGCTGAACTATCGGATCCATTTATTTAAAAATTAAAATCTTTTTAACCAATAATTTATTTTTTTAAAAATAGTAAAAAATATTTATAAAAGATAAAATTTGTTTAGGCCTTAGAAAATAAAGAAATAAAATGAATAATTTTTTTCTTAATTTTAAAATTTTAACGAGTTCTATATGAATTTTCAAATGTTTTTAATATTTTTATTTTTTTTGCATTCGTGCAAATATATAAAAATAAGAAAAAACTCATTTCTTTTGACTTTTTAGAAATGTAAAGCAGAATAATAATTTGATTATTTTTTAATCTACTATGGTTTATAATTTGGTGTTAATTTGGCACCAAATGACTATGTTGTTCTTTTAATTGTTTTCTGCAGCTTCTTTTTATTTTTGTAAACTCTATAGGAAACATAAATTGGCAGAGCCAATGTTCCAACAACCAGCAGACCTGCTCCAATCACCAAACCTCCAGCGATTATTAAAGGAGATACCGCCAGTTTAAGTCCGAAAATAGACCCTCTGATGGCTTTTCTTTTGAATGGGTTATTTGGATAAAGCTTGTATTTACAGCCAAATATACTCAGTTTACTGTGATGATCTCCTTAAAAATAGACATTGTTTTAATGAAATATAATTAATCTCAGGCTTACCAATAAATTTGATACTGCGGTACTTTTCACCACATGAATAACAAAATTCGCTTAAATAAAGTAATTAAAAGATATGGAATTGTTTATCTAAGTTTGTTTGAATTTAAATTTTTAAAATTATTGAAGAAATTTTTTAATTGATTCTTTGGAGCAATTTATAATTAGAAAAATCAGTAATTAAAAATTTATTCTTTAAATTGAAAAAAAGACAAATATCTAAAAAAATATAGAATCAATTGATATTAATAGAAATGGCCTACACTTAATTGAATTTTAATTAAATTTATCTTTAAATATTAACAAAATTTGAATTTTTGTAGGCAAAACTACTGCAAGCTTTGTTTATAATAAGTATTTTGGACAATTACGAAATCATAATAACAAATTTTCAAATTTAATCTTTACAAATATAAACACAATTGTACTAAATCCTTTTTATTTTTATATTTTTGCTGTTTTTCTCTATTTTATTAAAAAACAAGTATCCTAAATTACCTCGGATAACTTAATTAAAAAATTTAAATTTTTAAAAAATTCTAACACCAGGCTAATTGACCTTTTAAAAATATTTTAATGATTTTAAAATCAAATAATCATACCTTTTACAATTAGTACATGTAATATGATCACAACCTTTAATTCGTTGAATGTAAATCTTGCACTTGGGGCACATTTGGGCATTTTTTTGACCACAATGAACCTCTTTTGACCAATACTTGAGCATGCGGTCACTTTTTCTGAACTTAGAACAAGTGATGCCTTCGTGCCAGGGAGCATGGCATTGAAAGCACCACATTAAATTGCACTCTTTACATCTACATTTGGTCAACAATTTAGTTTTATTATTGGACTTTTTTTTTTCTCTGTTGGACACTCTTTGGACAAGTTCGGCATTTACGGCATGAGAACACTGTGGACAAGTTTTGACATTTGAATCTTTATTAGCTTCAATCAAAAGTTTTAAATAAAGATCGTGTGTATTTTTATCAAATTTTAGCATTCGATCACATATTTCGTCCCGATTTATCAACTTTTTACAATTATTGTTCAAGCATTCAATGGTCAAGTTACCACATGATTCTTTGATTTTGTTCTGTATATATAAATTAATACATTGGTTGCACGATTTTAAACCGCAGCATTGTCTTTGATTAACAAGATTGGGTTCCATGCAAATTTCACAATTTGACATGACAGAAAGAGTTTTCTCATAAAATCCTGTATTTGGTATTTGATCATTAATTAATTCTCCAAAAGATAAATTAAAAAAGGAACCATCCGTGTCTGAATCGTATTCATCTGAATTAATCTCAAATGAAATTTCCATTTTTTTCTGGTACCTAAATTTTAGTGCTTCTATAATCGTATTTTCAATATCAGAAACTACATTGATCTTTTCTGGTTTATTTTCTACAAAATTAAGCTGATTATTTTTGGTATATCTGGCAGATTGGCTTCTTCGAAATGAAATGCTTTCGGTTTTATTCGTCACTGGAAGGTCCGTTTGATTTGGAGATCTTTTATTAAATGAGCGCCTTCCATTTTCGGATACACTTCGTTGTATTATGTTTTTTTTAAAATTTTTCATCATAAATTCTTTATCAGCAGGTTTTGTCTTGGAGGTGCTAGCTCTAATATTTTCGGAAGATACCTGTGAATTATCATTTGTCACATTCTGGTTGTTTTGATCAAAAGTTTTAGCTTCCATATTTAAAAATTATGAAATTATAGATATAAAATTCTAATTAATTTAATTTTTATATAAATTTTAATTCAAATGCCTATGCGCTTTTATAAATGCTTACTAATGAATAAGAAACTTATTGATGACTCATTTATTTTCAATCTAAGGTAAGTAACTGTTTTTGGTATCTTTAAAAAGAATGCATGGTAATAACACAGGAAAAACATGTTCGATGATATTAAGAGATTTATTAATATAAAGTATTTAATTTGTTTTAGTTATACGCAATTTTTAAAAAAGGAAAAAAACATTAGATAAGAAAATATATTATATTCAATTAAAAGATCGTGTTTTCTTAATGTGACAGGAGAAATGATAACTGGCTAGTAGGAAAAATTAATTTAGCATAATAAGTTTTAGAATTGGGTTGAGTAAACCTAAATTTTTTGCTGAATAATTCAAAATTATTTATTTTTAATAATTTAAAAATTATAATGAATATTATTTCGAAAGGCTTAGTTGATATATTTTAGTAATCTATCTTGAAAAACAATTATTTTGAAATTATTTAGGTTCTAAGCAGGGAAATTACTAATTTAAAACTATTTTAAATTAAAACTTATAACTTTTTTGTAAATAACTAATAATTTTGTTTCAGTAGCTAATTAAACTTATATATTTAGCTACAAAAAAGGACAATTTTAATAAAATATATAAATTTGTGTAAAATAAAAGTTTTTATTTTTTTTTTAAATTATAATTCATTAAAGATTTAGTATATTAATTCAATTTTAACTATGCATTCCTGCTCTTTTATTTGCTCATGCTCATCTTTTCCAAACAAGGTGTTAATACATGTTGAAACTTAGTTCTAATATTAAAAGTAAAACAAAAATTTAATATAAAATAAAGAATTGTTTTAATCAGAAGAGAAAATTTAGTTTTTTCGTCAAGACTTTATTTTCAATGATTGCTTATTTCAATTTATTTTATTGTTTAGTTCAATCGTTTAGATTCGATTGAAATGGCAAGAGGCTTGCAGAAAATTCAGTCACAGCAAAAAAACCAAGCAAAACAGAATGATAAAAAGTCTGCGCATGATAACAAGAAAAGTGCTCAGGCAGGTCTGCAGTTTCAGTGCGTAGTTTGTAAGGTATGACAAGATAAGTTTGTCAAAATAGCAAAATAAAAGTCTCTTTTCTTAGGCTCAAATGCCAGATCCAAAGACATACAAACAACACTTTGAAAGCAAGCATCCTAAAGCTCCTTTGCCAGACGAGCTTAAAGAAGTAGTTGCATAACACACGAGAATATTTTAATTCTAAAATATCAACCATTTTTAAAATTAATTTTTAAATAAAGTAAAAAACATAAAGATGTTGCAAAACCTTATTTTTTTTTTGCTTTAACCATATTATGTAAATATATATATATATTTTTTTTTATTTTTTTATCAGCTAAAAAAGGTCTAATTAACTATCTTTTATTTGAAAAAGATAAATACTCGAATTTTTTAGCGTACCTTTTGGTTAAAAATTTCTATATTCTAGATAGCTACGTCGAATCAATAGTTACCAATTTAGTTATTCTTTCGGCTTAAGAAAAATTTCTTAATTTTGAAAAAATTTTGAAATTTTTATGCTAATTTTGTTTAATTATTGTCGCCAACAAATTGACGCATGCTTATCAGCTTATCATAATTCCAATAAAGATGCATTTTTCCATCCCGGATACTGAAGATTGCTCAAACGAAACTGGCTCATATACAGTAATTTTAGTGTCCACAATAGAGGATCAGTTTTATTTCAAAGACCTTTTAGTTTGCATTTTTAATTAGATTTAAAAACTGAGACCTAAATATTTTCCAAAAATAAACAAATATTTTAAGCTTTTTAAAATTTCAATTAATGGTGCCCATCACTGCTCTGTCAGATACAGCCAATTACACAACTTTCACGAACAGGTATTGAATATTTTATAGCTACAAGATTTGATCATTTTTTATAAAAGCTCAAAAATGAATTTGGTGAGCTAATTCCAGCATTTCCGCCCAAAAAGCTATTTAGCCTTACTTCCAAAGGCGTCGAGGAACGAAGACACCAGCTAGAAAAATACCTACAAATTAGTTAGCCTTTTGATTGTTTAAATAAATTTTTTTATAAAAAAAATTTAGTTAGCCAGAATCAAGTGATAATGAGCAGCGATTGTTTGGTGGATTTTTTCACAAATGCTCAACAGGTACTTTTGGCAATATGGAAAAAAAAATACTTAAAATATGTCTAGGAAATGTTTACTGAAAATGAACAAAGTGCTGATCTGGTTGTTTATTTGATGAATTATCAGAAAGTTCTTGTCAATATAAAGTCATATGACCAAACAGAAGATGTTCTAGAAGTACACTTTCAAAGATAAGTTTTATCTTTTTTTAATTTATTTTCCAAAGAAAATAATGGATGAAATAGGACTGGACAAAAATAACACTTATTACTTCGGACTTTATCTAGTTCGTAAAGATGAAGTTGACTCTATAAGAAGTAATAAAATAAAGATAATATTTATTAGAAGTAATAAAAAAATTTATGATCTAATTTAAGTTGTGAGAAAACTTCAAGACTTTGAGGCACCTTACATTTCTCTTCAAAATGCTAACAAGGCCGAAAAACACCGACTTATCATTAGAAAATCGTAAATAAACTTTTTTATAGTTTCAAATTTAAGTTTGATAATTAAGTTATTTTGAGTTGAGCTTTGAGGCTGAGTTATATTTTGATAAAGTTGCCATTGATTTGCTTTTTTATCAGGTACAATTAAATTCAAAATGTGTTTATGAGAATTTAAAAATGACTCGATTTTTTAAAGGCTGTAGATGAGTTGGAAAAAGGCTTGACTGTACCAGATGATGAATCTATTCGAAATCTAGAACAATTAAAAAATACAGAATCCAAACTAGAAGTAAAAAAAAATATTTTCCTAATTATAGCATTTAAAATTTTTGGTTTAAGTTTTTGAAGTTGATTGCTTCACAAAGATTTTATGGTTTTATGCATTTTAGGTCATGTGTGGTTAATTATCCAGAGGAAAATCTAAAAGTAAATATTAAGGTTGGAAACAGGAGCCTAGTTGTGTTATACCAAACGGTATTTGACCAAATAAACTTTGTTTTTTGATTTATTTTCTTTTATACCTAAATAGAAAAAATCAGAAGAAGAGATTGTTCTCAAGTTAACACGGATTAAATGCTGGAAAGTGAGCGGAATGGTAAACGAATATCTTGGTATATTTATCATTTTAACATTTTTAAATTTTTTTAAATTTTAGAACACATATGAATCAGGTAATCAAGTGACTACTCAATTAGAACTCTCGATTGATTACTTGTCCGGAAAAAATAAGCTAACAACAATTAACATTAAGACTGACCAAGTAAAAATAAGATAAATGATGTTTTTTTTAAATTATTTATTTTAATCAAGGCTATTTTGATTAGTATGAGCATACAAACAATGGTTGATGAGATTTTGCTAAAAAATGATGGCAAGAAATTAAAACGACCGTGTGATAGACAAAAAGGTAAAGCTACGCAATTTTTGACTCGTAACAAGTCTTTGGTTAAGTCAGGTTCGTCAAGCCAAAATATTGATTCCGACACAGCAAGCTTGGCATCAAGCACCACATTACCAACAGAATATAACAAAAATGATTTATTTGAAAATGAAGATTTCATTACGAATGATGATCTTTAAGTCGATTTTTTAGAAATATTTAAAATTCTTATTTTTATATAAAAAAATCAAAATATGATTCCATTATTTTAAATGTTAATGCGGTGATTTGTGTTTTGTTTTTAGAATCAGAGTTATGCCAATTTAATTAAATAGTTAAATAATAAAAGGAAATTTAAAAAAAAATTAATTTAATTTGATCAAATTTTAAACTGGTTATTGTTTTTGTTAATTATCCTAAAAATAGAAGAAATTATCTCTTCATTTGAAAAATTTAAACGATACGTATTCTTATTTTTAAATTTTATATTTTTCTAATTTTATTAACTTTTTATAGTCTCATTAATATTTTATAAAAATTAATTTGAATTTAACAAATTTTAAAAGCTTGAACTATTATTTTTATAACTTAATTTTTAAATTAGTCGAACATGAAAAAATAAAAAGTGATCAAACAGTTTTCTAAGATGATTAATTAAAGTAATGCCAATTATCAAACTTCCAAAAAATCTTTTAACAGTCTTAAGGCCTTTTGGAATTGAAAAATCTATTCAGGTACAAATTTCGAATCAATTTTCTGGAAAAAAATTGTTAATAAATAGAGCTTTATTTGCAAGAATACTTAAGTGGATCACAATTAAAAAAATGTGCTTCAAAATAATTCCAGAAAGATAGTTTTTCAAATAATGTCAGACTTGTTCACGTGAATATCATTGATAAACTACTGGAGATAATTAGATTATGCAGCAAGAATTGGTGTATACAAAATAGATAAAAAAATTTAATAAAATCAATATGTGCTCATTTAAAGTAGATTTGACAGACAGATGCAGAAACTTGATCAAATAATAATTTCAACAACTGGTCAAAAATCTTACCATAACAAATAAAACTATTTGATAAAATATATATTTAGTCCTAAAATATTTAAAAAAATTAAATTTAATTAAAACCTATATCATTTTTATTTATTATTCTTTTTGAATCTTTTTTTTAATTTAAATAATTTTATTAGAATATTTAACTATCTAAAACAAAATAATTTTTAAAAAACTCAAATTTGAAATTGAAATTGAGTTGTATTAGACTTTTCTCGGATAGATAACATTTTGGTAAAGAGCTTTTCCATTCGATTCATAGAACGTTAAAGTCATATTTTGTCTAGTGGTTTGAGCTAGCATAAAACCACCATTAATGAGTCCCAAATTTTCAGCCCAAAAATATTTGAGACTATTTGAAGGTATATCGTTGATATGTACTGTCGAATTTTCAACAAAATTTCCAGCACCACTAACAATATAGTCCACTTTGTGGTCCAAAAATGTGTCTGAAATATACTGCAAATTGTGATCATGTCCGCAAAAATATGCTGAAACTTGATATTTGTGAAGCAAAGGCCTTAAAGTGTTCAACAAGCATTGAGTCGGTCCATGCTCTGCTATTGACCAAACTGGAAAATGTCCAGCTACAATTATATAGGGTACTTCTGTGCTTGATACCCGCTTCAACTCTTTTTCTATAGCATCTAAATAAGCATTAGAAAGAATTTTATCTTTGATTGATTTGAATCTTGGTTGCTTGTCATGCTCCCAATCGAAACCAGAATTGCCACATAGTAAAACTGTATCAATCATCAAGATACTTATTAAATTTTCATCACTTTTAGTAGTTATATTAACAGTATAATTAAATGAAGGCAAAATCCAATTATTAAAATGTTTTGTGAACTCAACCTGAGCTGTGGCATTACCGTAATGGTCATGATTACCTAAAAGAACAAACCACGGAGTTTCTCTTAATCGCTTTGAATTAAAGACACTTAAATATGTTTCCTTAATTAAAAAATTAGATAATTTGTCTAAAATATCAATAATAATACCTTAAATCTTTTATCATTTTCATCTGTGACTCCATTGAAATAAAAATTATCGCCTAATGCTAATTGAAATTGAGTATTGAACATTTCCCCTAGTTTGGTCATTTGATTTGAGACTTCAGTTTCCACAATTGTTCTAATGAAGATAAATAATAAAGATCTTATGGTCAAGAATTATCTACCTGAATGGGAAAACTGGAAGACCTCCCCAATCACCTATAACCAAAAAATTCACCGAGCTTTCATCCGAAATAAATTTAACTTGATCTTGGAAAAATTTTAAATGGTCAAATTTGGCCATAAATAAACTTACCATCTTGGACAAAAATTTCAGAATTAAGAAAACTTCTTTTTGATTGTAAAGAACTTGCTAAAGCAATCAAACTTAATTGTACGAAAAAAATTTGAATAAAAAATTTCATTTTCAATACAAATCTATTTTTTGTTATTCTATTTTAGATTTAAAATAATTTTTATAGAATTATTTTTATTTGGTAAAATCATATGATTTCAGATGTGAAAATTTCGTAGTCTTTTTTCAAAATTGTTTTGAAATTTTCGAAATCAAACTTAAATTTAGAATATTTATTTTCAAGTTTTATCTTTTCTAGATGAAAAAAAATATCTTTCAAGCCAAAAATAGAAAAATAGAAATTTTAAATTGGTCGTCAAAACTAAAAAGCTAAATTTTATTAAAATAAAAAATTCTTTTAATTAATCGTAATAAAACGAACATAGATAGATCTAAAAAAATAAGAACGATTATTACTGTTTGTATTATTGGTAAAGATAAAAATATATTGACATTAAACTTAATTAATATTTAAAACTATTATTCTTGACGATTCTATAAATTATTTGAAAACCTTAAATTCAAAAAATTATAAATTTTGTCTAATATTAATAATTTTATTTATTTTAGACAATTATTTTAAACTATTTGTAATCAAAATTGACATCAATTTAAAAAAAATGATAAAACAGAAGGAAGAAAAATTTAAGTTTGTGACAAATATTTTTTTGGATCTGCTTTTCCATCTGATTAACTACTTCTTGTAACAGAACTTATAATTTTTCTTCTCTTAACTTTTACTATATATAAACCATAAAACGTCCATACTGACCCACCAATTGCACTCTTTCCTTAGCGAAAATGTTTGTTGTCTTCATATGAGCTTCATTTCTTTCAGTTTTTTTAAGCTGCTATCCTCCAAGTCAGCTTTGGTCTTCCAGCATTTTTTTTTTCCTGAGGTGTCCCAATTTTCTCTTTAATACTTGTGCGGTTAAATAATTGGCCCTACGCACTTTCAGAAGGTTTGAAGTTAAGTTTCCACAATCAGCTATCCACTTCCTCTAGGAGGATTTGAACCTTGATCTTGATCACTTTGTATTAAATGGCAGCTGGTCTAACCACTACACCATCGATTCGACACATCTATATAATACAGATTTATCAAGACAACCAGAATTAACAAATGTTTATTTCCAGTCCATGTATCCTTGATGATTGATAAACTTCAGCGCTAAAGATCATGCCTGATTTTGTTTAGGAAGATGACTCATAGATCAGATATTTGCACTGAACTCCGTAATATCTAGATATAGAATTGATCTAACGATATTAGATTTTAATTATAATAAAATTACGCATATTTTTTAACAGAAAATAAATATTAATCATTCAAAGTCATTAAATAAGTCAATAATGTCAATTTGATAAATTATCTTAATTTTAATTTCTATTTTGCTCGAGAATTGAATTTGAAGGCGTCTAATTAATCAAGATTAGAGTAGAAAGTTTTCTTAAAAAATCATTTCCCCAGTAGCTTATATTTATAAGATTATTATCATCTTTCAATTAGTTTAGATTTGTGATAAAAAAATAAATCTAAAAATTATTTTATTAAGCTAATATCTTTTTTAATATAAGTAAAATTCTTCTAAATTATTTATTTGAATTTGGTGTTCAATGTTTCAATGTTGATTAGATTTAAAGGTTAAAAAATATCTAATTATCTAATTACTAATTATTTAAATATATTTTTTAGCATGATCATTAAAATGTGAAAATGTAAAAATTTAAATTGATTGGCATTATCGAAATAAAAACAATATTTATTTAGTTTTTTATTTAAAAATTAAAATTTTAAACAAAAAATAATATTTTT
The DNA here is from genome assembly GCA_016802295.1 of Brachionus rotundiformis. Lineage (NCBI taxonomy): Eukaryota > Metazoa > Rotifera > Eurotatoria > Ploima > Brachionidae > Brachionus > Brachionus rotundiformis. Next base: position 1,266,605 of record JAESIW010000200.1, read on the forward strand.
AATCAAAACAAATAAAAATCAGTAGGAAAAAATAATAAAAAATAAAAATTACTTTTGAAATATTAAGCCCTATCCACATTAAAAAAATGGTTTTCCTCAATTTTATTTCGACTAATATTGGGACCCGCAGAAACATTCAAATTAGGAGATAGTAATTAACAATTATTTAAGTCCGTACAAATAGAAGCGTTTTGCAAATTTTCATTTACCAAACAAGAAAAAAAGAAAAATCCAGCATTCGCTTTTATTAGATATTAAAATTTACAAAAAAATTAAAAAAATTACATCCGAGACTATCTCGAATGAGCTCAAAGACGACAATTAACCGCATTAAATTAACAACATTTAAATACACAACATCTAAATGTGTTTAAGAAAAAAAAAGAAAGAAAAAAAAGAGTAAAAAAAATAAAATCTGAGTAACAACACTGAGATTAAGGAAATAATTTAGTGCTATTTTATTTTGCAATCTTTTTTAAATCTAATTGAGAATGGTGTTCTTTGTTTTCCAAAATTAATTGAGCAATAAACATGTTCTTTCAAATTTTAGATTTTTTTGCTCTTTTTAGAATAAATAAAACGGAAGAACTTCACCTCTCTAAAAAAGGTATTCGAATGACTAGTATACGTGAGATTTTCATGAGGAAATTTATCTACATTGAATTGTTGCATTTAAAAACTAAAACTGTTTGTCAATTTGAATTACAAGATAAAACTTATCTCCATTAAATTACTGAATCTTTTTTGCATAAGAAATCTTTTAAATTATGCTTTTTTTTTAAATAAAATAAAATTGACAATTTTTATAGGTTTTGGCATTTTTTAAAATGCTCTAAAATGGCTCTGATTCTCCATCGGGATCTACCGGATCATTTTCGGCTCTGGTTCCGCCTTGATTTGTGTTGGTCAAGTTGACACTAGGCTCAGTATTTCGTCTCTTAATTTTCATTTTGCTTTTTTTTAACATGGTAGCCTTGGCAAATTCGAATTATATTTTATTTTAGATTTTATTTACTGTTAAATTACTTTAAGTGCTGATTTTAGAATGGTAATGGCGCATGGAGATTGTAGCCACGGCTCACCGTCCACTTGAACTGGAATTTCATTGCTCATTTTTATTTTTATCTTTAATAATATGTAAAATAAAATTTTTGACAAAAAAATTTCCTTTTTTTTTAAATAAACTAACCCTTCCGCCCTGAGCTAGCCGGATAGCACTGGACAAACCACTCTGAATTTGTCCCATATGTACTACGCCCTTGATGCCTACGACTTCTAACATGCCATCGTAATGGGTTGGCTTTTGGAACTGATCTTCTTTCTCTGGTCCCCATGGATTTGCTCCGCTACCCCAGCTGAGTATATTTAGGATAATTATGCCCTCTATCTGTGGCAAGTCTACTTTTCGACCATCGACCTCTAGTGTTACATGCCGATTAAAGTCCTTGCATGAACCTCGATTCATTATCTTCCGGATTCCTAGTTGTAGGTAGTATTTTTTGTTGTGTAATCTGCTATTGAACTTGTTTGGGTTTTCTTCGCGAGCCGTATGAAAATCGAGACAAACATCGGCATCAATGCCAATGCCAAAGTAGTTATTCATGACGTAAATTTCGGTATTGTCCTCATTAGTGTTTGCTTGGCTCACATTTACAGCAATAGATAGCTGCCGTTTTAAATCATCAAGCTCCTTATTTTCATCTGAATGGAACACGACAGTCCATCGATCCAAAGTGATCTCTTCAGCTTCAATGACGTCACGTAAAAGATTGATGGGTTCCTCAGCGCCAGTATATCCTGCGCCCCATCTAAGCACTCGCGCTAGATCATTTCCTGTTCCCAATGGAACAATAGCCATCGGTGGTGATTGACATGCTGCATCTTGACTAACATTATCCAAGCATGACAGAACCCAACCGATAGTACCGTCGCCACCACATGCCAATATTCGATAGGATTCAATATTTCTGAAAACATACAATCCTGGCAACGGGCCTCCGTTTTGAAGGTCAAAAACTTGATGTGGATTAAGAAGATGTCGAAAACTGGTTATTAGTTCCGAGCCTTGTTGCCCACCGCTTTTAACATTCACAAATACCAGCAGTGGCACCACATTTGAAGGAATCATCGGGGGCTAAACAATTAAATATTTAATAAAATTTTAGATAATTAATTTTTTTACTTGGATTGTAGGCAATAAAAGCACCATTAATTGCTTGTTTTCATAATAAGAATCCTTGAGCATTTTGAAAGCTTTGACGGCTTTGGCCGAATCATCATATAAAATGACCATTGAACCATATTCATAATAAATTACGTCAAATTTACTCCATCTTAAGTCATTGTTGTTCCTTAGAGTGTCCATTAGAATCTTTTCATACTGAATTTGTGATAGTCCGTTTGGTAAATTTCCGACAAAAAGAGCAACTGATGGTCCATGAGGATCTTCTTTTTGCTGAAGATAAAATCTAACCATTCGATTGTTGCATAAGGATTCCTTTTATTAAAAATAATAAAACTTAATAAATGAATTAAAAATTTCAATTTTTAATTTTATTTTTAATAAAAATAAATTTATTATTCGACTCTATTTTAATTAAATAACTTTATATTTTTCAGTAGTTTTCTAGATGGTCAAATAGAACAGAAGAAATTAATTGAAAATTTTTCTCTATTAAAGAATTCATATAATATTTACTTATTCTCTACCACAAATAATAATTAAATTTTTCAATTAAGACTAATCATTGCTTTTTTTCAGAGTTATTTTTAAGTCACAAATATAAATTAAATTTCAAATTCTTTTCAAAAAGTTTTAGAATAAAACCAAATCTTAAATAGACTTTAATTTTGAAAAAACTAGAAATCCGAATTAACAAGAAATTAAACTTTTAAATATTAAATATTAATTATCAAAAATCTAATAGCACCGATAAACTTTTTATTTACTTTTCTTATCTGTTGAACTATTTTAAGTGGATGTTCGTCAATTGCAAGTGTTTTTTCAGCAACATCCTGGTCGATTAGTACTTGTACCAGGAAATAATTTTCAAATTCATCATTCTTATTTGGAAAAAAAAAATTTTAATTAGAAATAATAAAAAAAGTATCTAAAAAAGTAAAATTGTACATTAATTTCAAATTTTTCCAGAGCAATTTTTATGGTCTCGGCTACATTTGTATTCAAATTAAGCTTAATATTCTGGTATCCAACTACATCTCTTTGATTTAATGATTTTAAATTAACAAATAAAGAATTCAAATTAAAATTTACTTAATAACACCAGGATAGACGCGAATGTATTCGCTACTTTGATCTCTGTAGCGAAGCAATATTGATGGTTTTGTACCTTCAAAATTACTGCTTAAAACTGCTGATTTAATGGTTTTAATCGGATTTGACTCTTCAACCAATTTTTCTTCTATTTGCAATTCGTCCATCATACCACTGGATGAAGCAACAAATGGTATCGATAAATAATATTTATTCGAATCATCATTTATATGGAATGTCCTTAATGATGCTTCCTATTATTTTAAAAATTTAATTTGGAAAAAATCCAATCTTATTAATGTATCTAGAAATTACCAAAAGTGTTTGATAGGAGCAATTTTTTGGGACAGTGACAGTTCGAAATACTTTTTTGCGATATGACGAATTTCCGTCATAAACTCTGACTATCTCTGCAAAAGAAATTATTAAAAAAGAGTACTTTCAAGGTAAAGATGGTTTAACCTCTTGCATCTTCAGCTTCTTCTTCAGTTTGTTTATACTTTTCTTTCTTCTTTGGTTGAATACTTGAATTGTATTCTTTGTTTTGAGAGTTGAAAAAAGGAGATGCTGGAAGTGAACTCGATGGTGATGAGTTTGTGTTGTTTGCCAATGGATATGATTGGGTAAGTAGAGATTGTGATGTGCTGGGATAGAAGTTTGAGCCAATGTTGCTAAAGCCCGTCTGGGAAGCGGGTGGTGTGAGAGTGGCGCTGTCGGAGACAGCTTCAAATTTGAGATCCCCGCCCGAGGATGACCACTCTGATGAATTGCTCCGCACTTAAACAAAAATAAGAACTCTTTTTCGGAACAATTGGTAAAATTACCTTTAGGCCTGTTATTCTGCAGACCGAATATGGTCTCTTTGTTCATTTCAATGCGAGGAACAGATACCGCAAAAGGCGGAATAATAATGTCTCTTAAATTTCCAAAGTTGCATTCATCGATTATTCGTTGTCGGCATATGCCATGTGCCTTTTACCAACAGCAATAGATTAAAATTATACTTTGGCTAGAGTTTATCTTACCGTAATTCCACACCATTCACATCTCATTCCTGCTAAACACTCGGATGTCCAGCATGTTTTTTTGCAAACAGCACATTTAGAATTTGAAGGCAAATTGCCTTCTCGCCAATGGTGGCGAGGAGTCAACGATTTAAGATTTCGATTGGGAACATAGGTAGCTGTTTCACAACAATCGTTTACGGCTAATACTTGACAATCTACATGAACAAAATATTCACAAACTAATTGATAATATAATTAGAATTTAGCCACAGATAAGATGGTATTCTATTCTTACTTTCACATCTTACGGATAGGTTGTCTTCAAGACGCTTACGACATATATTACAGAATTTTCTTTTAAAATGGGTCGGCTCTGACCAACAATGAGCAACAGGGTTCTATGAAATAAAATATAAAAATATTTAAATGTGAAAAAAATTAAATCAGGCCCTTTTAATAACCAAAATATCGGAAGATATAGAAATAAGGAAATTCTTTTCTATCATTATTAAATAGAATTCATTGCATCCTTTAAAATTTAATATTCTAGATTTCGGTAACCTTTTACAATTAAAATATTTAAAATAGATAGAATTTTTGTTTATTTTAAAAGTGCTGTCATTTGGACTTGATATATTTGGCAAAATAAGAGATAAACTAAATTCAATAAATTAATTTAAATTTTTGATCAATTAATGATGGCAAATAATTGATTATTTTAGATATTAGGATATTTTATCTATTATTATTTAGCTTTAATTGACAAAAATTTAAACATCCTTCAATTATTTAGATCTAAGGAAAAATTTTGTACTTAGTTTTGCTAATAAAATCAAGATAAGTTTAACTCAAAACAAATACACCAACATTTATGCATTGTATAATATAATCTAATAAGCATAGCCATTCATAACTAAAAAACCTTTAATTTAGTTTGAAATAAATTATTTAAATTTTAATTATTTAACTATTTTAGAGATTAGTTAATTTTTTACTTTAAGTAGAAAAAAAATTATATAAAACTAAAATAATTGACAATAGGCTTTTAAAATTTTAATTATTCTCTATAGTCTAAAAAAATGGTTAAGCAGTGTCATATTTGGTTTAAAATTAGAACAAAAAAGTTACTGATTCAAGATAAACTAATGACGTCAATGCAATAGTTACATAATACTATAAACTTTAATTTAATTGTTTCAGCTTAGAAATGTCTAAACTTCAGTTTGGATTTAAATCTGCCTTATCCAAATTGTTTGATTATATTGCATTGACGTCATTGTGCTCGGCAACTTTTTCCTCATAATTAATATCTGCTTGTTTCTATTCAACTCTCATGGTATCCTATCTTATTTGCTATATGAAAATAGAAATCCGAGATTGTCTGTAAATTAGTAAGAAGACAGAAATAATATTGATACCAAACTTGTTATGTAACCGATTAATTGATTACAATTACGTCAGTCTAGTTATTTTGACGCCATGGATACAAAAGCAAAATACTTACTTTGATAAGACTATGGGCTATGCTAGAACATGGTGTAACCACTGATTTTTGACACTTTTCGTGACACACAAAATTACAAACTAGAAAAAAATAAATAAAATAAAAAATTATTATACAATTTAAAAAAAGTTAAAATTTTTTAATAAATAATTTTAATAAATTAAATTTGTTAATAAAGAGAAATTAAAAATTTTTTTATTTTTTGTTTAAATCTACCTTCACAAATAAAACCTTGTCCGATAAGACCCCAGAGCATTTCAGTGCAATGGTGACAATAGGTTGGCTTGTGAAATGTTTTTTTGGAGAAAAAGTGTCCGTGTCCGATGCAAGGCTCGGCGTTGGTAGATGCGTTGGTGATCGTGTTTGTGGATAAAGTAAGTAGAGAAGAAGAGCTACTGTGGCTAGTGGGTCTGTGCGTGACTAGAGCCAGTTGGTTGAGTCCGGTGGTATTAGTTGGCGTGGTAGATGGTGAAGAGTTAAGCGAAACGTTCGATTGTATGGTAGTGAGATTTGAGGATAGAGACGAGTTCAAAAATGTAGATGCGCTTGATGAGGTATTTTTTAGCGATAGTTCTTGGTTCAAGTTGGTCGAGTTTATATTATGCAGGTACCGGTGTCCATGGTGAGATGGGTGATGTGGATGATGGTAGGCAAGGGTCGAGTTGGGCGATGGATTGTTGTTTAAATTGTTGGTCGAAGATGACGAAGAGGATGATGACGATATAGACGATGATGTAGAAGTGTTCAATGACGTAGTGAGTCTAGTAAGCGAGCTTGCCTGCGTCGAGCTGGTCGGCGTGAGCGCGGCACCCGACGAGCACGACGATGTAGACATGGGCGAAGCGGAGCCCGGCGAGGGCGTCGGTGGCAACAGTGTCTTGGTTATTTGGATAGATGTCTCCGGCGTGGAGTTGATGCGGCTTTTGTCACTCATTTCACCTAGCGTCAGCCACCACCTATCATTCTAATCAATCAAATCTATTTTTTTGTAATGTAATAAAGATAAATTCCGATGCGCTGGTCAATTCAGACTTTGTTCATCTAAGCCATATATTTTATCTAAATATACAAAATTTTCCACTAGCTTTTTTTCTCATAAATTTTTTTGTTTTTTTTTTTTATACTCTTTATTGCAGTAAAAAATCGAGAAAACATTAGATTTTATTATTATTATTTTTATTAATTATAGGCGACAACAATTGACTCTCTTGGAAAAGAATAAAAGAAGAGAAAGAGAGAGAGACGAAAGGAGAAGAAATAATATTTTATTTTAATATTGTGCAAAAGATTTGCTTGTAAATTGCTGCCACTGCTTATTCTCCTACTTTTACTACAACTGCTGATAATTTTCTTAGATCTATGAAAATAACAATTCATAATAAAATATTAAAATTCGTCTTTAGCATTACCAATTTGCTGCTGATTGATGCTGTGGTACATAAACAAAAATTATGCTCTTAATCATAATTTTCTATATTGATATTATTGATGATTATCATTGGGATGATAAAATAAGAGTTGGCAGCGAGGAGAGAGAGAGAAAGATTAAGTTTGGGGCCGCAAATGAATGCAAGATCGGAAAGAAAAGCAGCTTTATTTATCATAATTGGAATCCACCACAAAATTTAGCTTTAGTTCTATGCTTTTTTGTTATTTCTAGCAAACAGCAATATTATTAATTATTATTAATTAAATTTTGGAATTATCTGAATATTATAATATTGTAAAAGCTGAAGAAAAAAAATAAAATATTAAAAATTTGAGCCCATATATATCATAAACATAATTGTAACGATTTTTTATTTAAAAAAAAAATTTTCCCCTCTTATTATAATTTGAGGATTTAAATTTGGGCTGGCAAAAAATCGAATTCTCTTCTTTTTTTCTGCTTATGAAAATTATTTTCAGCCTAATAATTGCATTCATAATTTGAAATTCATAATTTCAAATGTCGATACCATCAATAATGTGCTAATAATTGATTTTATGTTTTTGTTTGGCAAAATATGGAGCGAGATGCCGCTCAAAAGATTAAAAAAATAAAAAAAAAGTGCTTGAGAGAATTGCTACATAGTTGATAATAGAGTATCTCTACGTTTACTTAAATAATTGATTATAATAATTTGGAATATTAATAATATTTAAATTTTTCTAAATTTGCTTACCTGGCACATCGACCCATTCAGTTAAGAGTCTTTTGTCTATCCTACTTGACTTAAAGAGACTTAAAGTAAGAGAACCTCATTGCCATGAATTGCCATTGAAATATTAATCTCCTTAAATATCAAGTAAAAAGCCAATCTACTTACTTGGCCTATTCTAACAACAATTAAATCTTCTTTAAACAAAATATATATTAAATTGTTTTTTTAATTTTAGTATTTTCTGTAAAAAATTTTCTAGTTAGCTATTGTTTTGTTTTTTTATGATTTTTAGTGACTTCAAAAAAATGTAAAATTGAGCAAATTAATTAAACTTTTTATTGTGACATAAGATTATATCTGTAGTTGGCTGAAGTAAGCCAGGATTTCCAGAAATTTGTGTCATTCGAATTTTTGATTCGCATTGTTTTTCAGGACAAACTCAGTTTGGTTATTACCCTATGTTCGTTTTGTCATCTAATTATTTACTTGGTAAACAAATATTGAATTGATTAAAAGTGCCACTTTAATTGACTTAAATAATTATTTTAAATAATTTAAGACATAAAGATGACCAAAATTTACAAAAATGTAAACTTTTTTAAGTTGACAGATATTGTTTAATTTTTAATTATTATATTATTTTTAAAACACTTATATTTTTGCCTTTTTTATAATATTCAATCTGAGCTTAATCCCGAATATGCTATTTTATTTAAAAAAAAAGTTTACTACAAAAATTTAATAAGCATCGAAGACAAACATTTGACCTAATTTTAATTATATTTAATTTAAATATAAATAATTTTTTTTCTATCAATAATTTATTTAATAAATTTAAACAAACATAATAAAATAATTCATCTGCGTTGCTTAAATTCTTTACCTCCAATTTTTTTCAAAAAGTAAAAAGCGTCTTTGGAATTGAAATATCTGGCAAATGTAAGAGGTGTATTCATTTTATTATCTTTGGCATTTAGGTTTCCTCCTCGTTTAATCAAAAATTTGAGTAACTCTATATCATTGTGCATTGCAGCTATGTGTAGAGAGGTTATTCCATTTTTATCTGCTCGATTAACAGCGTCATTTTTGCCCAAGATTAGCTTGACCATGTCAATGTTGCAATTGTCGACTGCTCGTTGAAGTGGACCTATTCCTTGGTTATCGAAAATTTCTATCTCTGCTTTTTCTTCAAGCAAAAGATTGACCAATTCTTTAAAAAAATAATTAAATAATAAATTTTAAATCTAATAATTTTTATTTCTTAATTAAAATAAAAATACCCAAGTCATTCAATCTAGCAGCCTCATTTAGACAGGTCGCTGAATTGGAGTCAATCTCGTTCACTGAATTATATGCGTTTAGAAGAATTTTCAGTACTTCTTGTTTATTTGAGCCTATGCTATTTGCCAAATAAAATAGGGCAATTTTTCCTTAGGTTATTAAAATTATTGAAATTAATTTTAAGAAAATTTTATTTTAATTTTAATTGAACCTTGATTGTCTTTAATTTTTGGATCAGCACCATGTTCCAATAAGCAGTTGATAATTTGTACATTACCTGATTGAATAAACTTGAATTAACTCTAGAATAAAGCAAAAAAGATCTAAAATAGTACCGATGTATACTGCAAACATAAGTAAGGTGACACCCTCTTTATTTTGGAAGTTAATTAGCTTCAATTTATCATTATTTAAGCTTTTCAAAAAACAACTAATATTAAAATAATCATTTTGTTTAATTAACTCGAAAATTTTGACAAAGTTTTTGAATGACAGTCGGTTGGACAAAAAATTAAAAAAATAGTTCATATTAGAAACTATATTTTTCGTTCAAATAATTCCTAAAGTTTTTTGCATAATTAGAAACTAATGGTGCATTTGGTAAGGGGTATTTGTTCAATTTTTATATTATAATACTAGAAAACAAGCACTCAACTAGCTATTTAGCAACAAAGACGAAAAAATTTTAATTCTTATAAAATTCTAAACAATATTTAAATATGAAGTTTTGAGAAAATTTGAAACCTTTTTTATTTCAAACAAAAAAAAATACTTTACCTAATCAATAAAGTGTTTATTAAATATTTATTAATTATATAAATTTAACTGCTAAAAAAAAATAATTTCTCTGGTAAAATAAATATTTTCAAATAGTTGATTTAATAAATGAAATTATTAATAGAATATATTGTTATGTTCAAATTGACTTGATTTCTGCTTTATCTAAATAAAACAATTGAACATTCAAAATAAATATTTAAGAACCAGTAAAATATTAAATACAAAAGTAAACTTTTGATGGTTTAAAATTGGCAGATTTTTTTATCCTGTTCAAATATTTAACTTTAGCCGGTTAGTTTCCAAATTAATTAAAATTGACTGTTAAATTAACATGTCTCATAGATTTTTAATTAAAATTAAAATTTTA
>JAESIW010000200.1:1277321-1386863 GCA_016802295.1 Brachionus rotundiformis
TCCTGTTCAAATATTTAACTTTAGCCGGTTAATTTCCAAATTAATTAAAATTGACTGTTAAATTAACATGTCTCATAGATTTTTAATTAAAATTAAAATTTAAAAAAAATGAAAAACTTATTTGGCTTTTTAGTTTTTTTTGTTACCAAGACCATTTGTGTGGATGAATATCACTTTAAGCTGGGAATTTTTATTCAAAGAAGTTTAGCTGATGAGTTCTATCAAGCTTTTAATTTAAATGAGACCGAGCAAAATTTTGAATATCTAAAATCTTTTGTAATCTCAAGCTATTCATTTGCAGTAGGTCCTTGTATAAAATTGTTTCCTTATCTTCATTAGAATTTAGGTTGGGGAATTTTTCAAGAATCAAGTTAATCAGCAGATTTCGATTAATATTTTTTCTTATGTCACTTATATCCAAGTTTTAAACCAAAGCGAGTCATTTAAAAGTCTGGATGAATTCTGCATCTACCAAAATGCCTTTAACCATGAAAAAAAGTGGAATATTGCCGTCTATTCAATAAAGTATGATACTAAATTAAGCATATAAAAGTTTAAAATTTTATCTTTATAAAATTAGGAAAAGTTCCATTGTTAATACAGAATCGTCTGGTAATTTACTGATTTATTGAGCTTAATTTATTTAGAAAAAATTGAAGGTCCATTCAGAATGTGTGACAGACAACGAGCATGTATTCTTGATAAAAATACCATAACATTTGCCGATATTGATCCGGTAATTATATCAACAATACTTCATTTTGAATCAAGAGTGTTTAGTACTGCTTTTGAAATTTTGAAATTGGCTTTGAGTGAAACCTTGTACATATGAGATCAACTTTTAGATAAATTTTAATTATTAGATCATTTTTAAGCGATTCAGTATTAAGTTACAATTATTATTTTTTTACAAATTCTTCTAGCAGTTCAACTGTAGTTAAAAAACGATATTTTAACTCATTGGAAACTTTTCTGAAGTAAATTTTATTAAATATTTTATTGTTAACCACTGATTATTAACTAAGAGCTAACTACTGTAATCATTTGTTTGAATTTAATAATCTATTGCAAGCAAATGATTTTTTAATTATTTCAAAAGAGAAATTTTGTGAAAAATTTGAAATTATTTCACCATCACTTGATAAAAAAGTACAATTACAAATTAATCATTCAAGAGTAAAAAATAAAATATTTATATATATTTTTAATATATTTAATAATCTATTAGCAATGTATATTTTTCTGGGGTGATTGCTACTATGACCGAGTGTTGCCGACAAATTCATTTTTGACATTTTTACCCCCAGGAATAGAGTGTCAGTCTGAAAACGGAATCGGCAAAGTAGAAATTTAAACAAAGAGTTTATGATAATTTTTTTAAAAGTAATTTTTATTTTATATCTCTAAGTGTCTTGGTGAAACATGTGTTTCTCAAGATGTATTCAAACAATACATCAATTATTCGTTCATTCAGATAATCGAAAACGATTCAAAAAAATCAAGTTTGTCTTCTGGACAAGAGAATTTACCAACCACAAAATTAGACAACTCTGAACTGCTAAGTTCAAATTCAGATCTTACTGAATCCATTTTTAGTTCTCATCCTGGACAAGAGAATTTACCAACCACAAAATTAGACAACTCTGAACTGCTAAGTTCAAATTCAGATCTTACTGAATCCATTTTTAGTTCTCATCCTGGACAAGAGAAAATTAGCCTTGAAACAAGACCAAAAACTAACACTTCAACAAAGCTTGTTACAAGTTCAAAGAATTTATTGTCTTATTCTAGTTCTTCAAATGATTTTGATGCTATTTATTTGATACCAATATTGGTGGGAGTTTTTTCCGTAATGGTTTTTTTAATTACAATTATTGTAGTTTGTTTCTTCAAGAAACAAAAAATTTTGAATAGAGGTTAATTAAAATTTATCTATTAGTCAATATTTTTGGATCAAAATACAAATTCAAATAGTCACTTTAATTTATTGATTATTTTAAACTCTAATAAAAAGTATTTAAATTTTAATAAAAGAAAATAGATTTTTATTTTTAAAATAAAGTTTTGTTGAATTGATTTTTCAACCTTAAGAATTTAAAAATAAAATTAAATTAAAAACAAGAAAAAGATATAGAAAAGACGATCATCCTAAATCTGATAGCTCCTGAATCAGTAAACTTTTTTTTAAGAAAAATTACAACTTTATGTTAGCAAAGCGTTCAAGTATCTTTCCAAGACAGCTTGTAGTACTAATAGGCCTGTAATTAGAAGGGTCTTGTGTTGGATAAGAATTTTTTAAGGAATCATAATTATATTTGTAGTTTTCCATGGTTTAAGAACTAATCTTTTTTTAAAGGCATAGGTTTAAAATAATAGGAAAATACGAGTTTTAAGAGATCATGCATAGATCGGGTATTTTATTGAAAATAGAAAAATATTTAAAAATCTAGAATAATAAACTGATTGAATATTGAATCATGAATATTATAATCAAATTTGCGCAACCTGGTTATCTCATATTACTTTCTCTTGTAAAAGTATGATCTGAGCTTTTGAACCAATCTAACCAGTATCTATTAACTTTTGTTTTCAATGGCCTAAGCCATAAGATATCAAACGTTTTGACAAAATTTGTCATCCTTCAGGATTCTTCAAGAGCATTGATATTGAAATGTGGAAAGAAAAGCCTGGTATAAAATTGTGTCTTCATATTATATACCATAAATTAAAACTTCAAAATTGATACAATTCTATTGACATTGGTTTACATTTAAAAAAATTTAAAAAAGAGCCAAATCGCCTATGTTCTAAAAATCAAACTAAAACTATGAAAAAATACATTAAATTTTATCAGATGACCTATAAAAATTCTAAGGTCAAGACTATTATAATCAATCAAGTTTTAAATATTAAATCTTAAGATCTTTATTCATATAAAATATTTTTTTTTCATATAAAATTAAATTTAAACGCCTTCAATTAATTTAAAGATTACAAAACATGAAAATTTAGTTTAGGATTCTATTTCGAAAATTTAAACATAATTTTGTCTATTTGTTTTTTAAAAAGAAATTTTTTATCAAAAGAATTGTAACGAATAAAAAAATTTAAGTTACTGAACGTAAAATTTGTCATTTTAAGTATCTTTTTAGTGTTGGTTTATTATGCCAATTTTATACAAAGTAAAGTGTTGAAAATGAGTAGTAATTTTATCCAAAAATGATAAAAAAAAATCACGCTGTAAAATAATAAAGTTCATTTTCCAAAATGTTGAGAACCAATTTAAAAATTATGTTTTTTTAAAGGATAAAAGAAATAATTAATTTAATTTTTATTCTCTTCTTGGTCTTTAATCAATCGGTATTTGATTATCAAAATTAAAACGATAGTTTCGAAATTTTTTCTTCATAATTTATTCTAGAATCATTTTTTAATTAAAAAATTCCATTTTCTTAATAATTTTTTAACATTTTTACTTATTTTCACCAATTTAATGTCTTTATTTATTCAGATTTATTTGGGCATTGATTTTAATTTTTTTCCAATCCCAAATATATATCTTTATTTAGGACATTTGACTGAAATTTTAAAGAGTCAAAGAGCAACTAAGTAATGTGGTCTTACTTTGTCAAGATAAATTAAGAAAATTTTTATTCTGATAATGATCACTGTCAAAATCTTACCTCAACAAATAAACATATTTAAAAAAACTTCGTAACTTATTCATAATTAAAGTTATTATTTGAAATAGAAGCATGATTTGGCAATTTTTTACCAACAAGCAAAGTTTCTATTCTAAATTTCGCACTTTATCTGATATTTACATTTGATCCATTTTAATTTTTAAATTAACAAAAAGTCTATTTCAAAGACTTGGGATTTAGAAATGCAAATACAGAATATAAACTATGTGAAATTGAATTGAAACCGAAATTTATCATAATTTTCGACAAAAATAAATAATTAATAAACTAAACCAGTTTTGGCTGTCAAAATTGCTTAGTAATGCTTGAAAAAGGTTATGTCGAACTTTCTAAGTCTTCTAAACTGACTACTCATTGCATAATAACCAATGGTTAGAATTTTCCAATAACTGGTTTACCTTCTTCTGGACTATTTTCTTTAGTATAAATACTTTTCTATATTTAAATTCTTTTTTAAATAAATATTTTATTATCTAGTTTTAAATTTTGAACTTTACAAAAAATTAAATTTAGAATCATATTATGAAAAGAATATAATTTTTTTGAAAATGTCCGCGTCAAATGAATTAGAAACTTGTTTTATAAATGTAATCGGTCTGTCATCCGTGGAATGTATAGTCAAAATACAGAATTCATTGCTAAAGGAAGAAGGAATAAACGATGTACAGATAGCTTTATTAGGAGAAAAAGCCGAGATAAAATACAACCCTGAGTATCTAATTCCTTCCCAAATAGTTACATTAATTCAGTCATTGGGCTTTGGAGCTCGCTTAATCGACACGAAACAGAGCCAAGACAGTCAAATTGAGGCTGTTGATCTTCATATTGAAGGTATGACATGCTCATCTTGTGTTTATAAACTGGAAAGAGAATGTAAAAAGCTAAAAGGAATGAAAGAAGTGAGCATTACTCTGATGACCAGTCGCGGCAATTTTAAATTTGACAAAAATATACTTGGAACCAGAGACATCATAAACAGAATAGTTGAGCTCGGCTTCAAAGCCGAGTTGATAACCACCGACTCAAAATCTTCCCTAATGGCTGTCAGTCACAAGAAAGCTATTCGCCAATGGCGCAACTCGTTCATACTTTCGTTACTATTCGGAACTCCATCTATGATTGCCATGTTCATTTTCATGTACCTAATTCCTTCTTTGTCCCATTCACCCTCAATTAACTTCAATCATACCAACAAGAGTGAAAATTTTGACTCACATGGTCAAATGCATAAGCAGTTCATTATAATTCCTGGTCTTAATTTGGAAAATTTGCTTATGTTTTTGTTTTGTACTCCGGTGCAAATATTCGGTGGTCGATACTTTTACAAACATGCTTATGTAGCTCTACGCGAGCGCACTACCAACATGGATGTATTAATAGCGCTGGCTACCACAATTGCATATGCTTATAGTTTAATTGTTGTAGTGGTTGCTATAGCTGCCAAACATCCATTCAGTCCGACAACTTTTTTTGACACCCCACCAATGTTAATGATTTTTGTGTCGCTAGGCCGCTGGTTAGAGCACATAGCCAAAGGAAAAACTTCGGACGCACTTTCAAAACTATTATCTCTTCAGGCCCTAGAGGGTTGTTTGGTCAGTTTGGATAATGACGGTACCATTGTTAAAGAAGAAATCATTAATGCCAATTTAATTAAACGAGGGGATTTGATCAAGGTGACGCCTGGTGGTAAAATTCCCGTAGATGGCAAGGTTCGTCAAGGAGATTCAATAGTTGATGAGTCCATAATTACTGGTGAATCGATGCCAGTAAAAAAAAAGCCTGGCTCCATTGTCATTGGTGGTACTATTAACCAAAATGGTTCACTCATAATCGAGGCTACCCATGTAGGCAAAGACACTGCTTTAAGTCAAATAGTTCGTCTGGTAGAAGAAGCACAAACATCCAAAGCTCCTATTCAACAGTTGGCTGACCGAATTGCCGGCTTTTTTGTTCCTATCGTGTGCATGGTCTCTTTGCTGACTCTTTTTATTTGGTGTATTATTGGTTGGATTCGTTTTGATCTAATTAAATTTTATTCACCTTATCATCGTGACCATGGTCAAGATGTCTCAAATCTTGAAATGACTATTGAACTTGCCTTTCAATTCGCAATCACAGTCTTGTGTGTGTCGTGTCCATGTGCTCTTGGTCTAGCGACACCAACTGCTGTCATGGTTGGCACTGGTACTGGTGCAACAAATGGAATTTTAATCAAAGGTGGTGAGCCGCTAGAAACAGCCTACAAGATCAAGACAGTTGTGTTCGACAAGACTGGCACCATCACTCAAGGCATACCAAGTGTAATTAAGTATTTGAAGTTCATTAGTGAGGATGTAATGTCTAGTAGAGTTTTTTTAAACTTAATGGCTAGTGCCGAGAATATATCTGAACATTCTCTGGCTAAAGCAGTGGTTAAATTTTGTTCCAAAGCTTTAAAGAGTGAAAATTTTAGTAGATGTGCTAATTTTCAGCCTGTTCCAGGATGTGGTCTAAAAACTAAAGTTTTGTACAAACCAGATAATTTAATCGACTCAGAATTAATCTATCGCATTAGCGAATATGAGGATCTGCATAAACTAATTAAAACTTCCCAAAATGAAGATAAATTGAAAAATGTAGAAAAGTTAGATGATGGAACACTTAGCTACGAAGTGCTTATAGGTAACAGGGAATGGATGCAGAGAAATTTTATTGAAATAGACAGCTTGATCGAGAGCGAAATGGAAAAATATGAGAGCAAAGGCAACACTTGTATCTTGTGTGCTGTTAATGGTAATATTGTTGGTATGATTGCCATAGCTGATAAAGTAAAAGAGGAAGCTCATCTAGCAGTTTACAACTTGTATAAAATGGGTCTTGAAGTTTATCTTCTAACAGGTGATAATAAACGAACTGCGGAGAATATTGCCAAACAGGTTGGGATTAGAAAAGTGTTTGCCGAAGTGTTGCCATCACAGAAAGCTCGCAAGATAGAAGAACTGCAAAAATCAACTGGCAACAAAGTGGCAATGGTCGGTGATGGAATAAATGATTCACCAGCTTTGGCTAAAGCTGACATAGGCATTGCTATTGGCACAGGAACCGATGTAGCGGTCGAGGCCGCGCATATTGTCTTGATCCGAAATGATCTAATTGATGTAATCGGAGCGATCGACTTGTCCAAAAAAACAGTCAAAAGAATAAGGCTTAACTTTTTTTTTGCAAGTATATACAATTTGATTGGTATACCAATTGCTGCTGGTATTTTTTTGCCACTAGGCCTTAATCTTAAACCTTGGATGGCCTCTGTAGCCATGGCTTTGAGCTCAATTAGTGTTGTTTGTTCTTCTCTGTTGCTTAGATTATACAAAAAACCGACCTATGGTTCGCTCAAGACTCAAGATTATCTTAGATACTTGCACTCAGGTGCATTGAGTGATTCACAATTTTCAATACATAAAGGTATAGATGGATTTGAACCTACTGGTAGCATCTTAGAAAGCATTAAGTCTAGTCGAATTGGTCAATTTTTGATGGGCAAAGATACCAATAGTTTTAAAAAGCTGGACAATCAAGGTCTTTTGAATTTGCCAATGGATGACGATGATATGGAAATGACTGTCGTTCATGACTCAACTAAAATTAAATTGTGAAATAATTGAATAATTAAATCAAAGTGAATAAAAAATTGAAGCTTCTTCGACTCATCTATTGATTTAGAAAAAAATTTTTAATTTGTTATTTATTTTTTAAAATTTAGTATAATTAAATTTTTTCATAAAATTTGAATATTATTCGTCAACTAAATATCCGATATAAACCGACCTATTAATTATTTGATTTTAATAAATAAAATTTATTTTATTCAAAATGAATATTTTAATTGAATTAATTAATAATTTGATTTTGATCATAATATTTATTTTTTTGTTTCAATTCAAACGTCTTTAAATCGATGTTGTAAAAAATGTATAAATTTTTTCTTGTAGTCAAAGTCAATAGATGTAATCAAACAATATCCTAAAAATATAAGCAAATAACTAAACTCTAATTAAATGAAATAAAAAAAACTCTGCAAAAATAATCAATTATAGCCAAGAAAATTCAAATTATAAGATCCAAATAATCAATGACTATTAAGAGCAATTAGAAAATAAATGATCCAAATATAATGAAAAATCACAATCCGTATAACTAAAGAGTAAACTTCAAGTCTGAATTTTACCAAGCGTTGTGGAGACTTTTGTCCACTGAAAAGGATATCATCCAGCTGGTAATTTCTAGCAATAAATAAACCTCATTTATCAATTGAGAAGAGGAAGGTGCTAATTTTGAAGTTTTTTTTTTAAACCAAGAATAGAAAATATCAAAAACTATATTGAAACCATTCTTTTTTGAGCAGCAGACATTTTTTCGTGATTTCTTAATCGAAATATATTTTAAATATTTGAATTAAAGAACAAGATAAAATTCACATAATTCTTTAAAGATTGATTTATATAAAAATCTGTCTAAAAGATATGAGGATTGAAAAATTTGATGCTTCTAGTGTTAAAAACTTAATCATTTGTTATTCAAATCTTAAAATTTTTAAGTGTTGATTTGACATAAGGATCTTTGGTAAATTATGGTAATTTTACTGTATTTTACGTAAAACATGTAACTGTAAAAATGGTAAATTAACTAGATTTTATATAAATTTGCGTAGTAAGAAGTAAAATTACTAATTTTTACGTTAAATTATCAAAACTGTAAAAATGCCAAAAAAATCTGAAATTTTATTGTTTATTTTAAAATTTAGTTAAAAATAAGATTTTTTCTTTTGATTTTTTTTTATTTAATTTTTATCATTTTTTACGCAAAAATTGGTGAAATTCAAAATTTTAGGGGCAAATTTTTGATAAAAAATAACGAAAATAATTTAAAATCAATATAATTGTAAGAAAACGCTTTTATTTTTGAAATTTTTTTTTAAAAAGTGTTATTAACATTTTATTTGATTGACTCTAAAGGTAAATGAGATGGTTATTCAAAAAGATGGTGATTGGTCAGGCTTTTAATTGTATAAGAAAAAATTTCAAAAAATAAAAGTATTTAGTGACTTTTATTCGAAGAAATACGGTAAACTAAAGTCATTTCACACTTTGATTTAATCACAAAATTTTTCAAAAATAGATTTTTTATAGATAAATTAGTAACTTTAAATTGATCAATAGAAAGAAAATAGTTAAGGTAAGATCAAGAGTTCAATCTAGTGGGGAATCAGTAGCCATATGGGGCTGCTTATTTGGGAGTGGTATTGGAATCAACAAAATCTATATTAAAAGAAATAATCAAAATTCTTACCCAGATGTGACCAGAGACTTGTTGATCAATGATCATAATAATTGGTATAACCAGAAAGTAAAGTCGGCTCAATTACCAGTTATATTAGAAATTAAAATCCGAATTACAAATCTTTGTTTTAAATCAATATCTACGCCGCAGACACTACTAATACTTTTATCATTTAATTATTAATATCATAAAAATCAACTAACTCTAATTTAATTTAAATTAAAATATCTGATAAACATATTTTTGTAAGTAAAAACTGTCTTAAAAAATAATCTTTATTTTAGATCAAAACATATTTGAAATAATTTAAACCGAATTAATTTAATAATTAAAAACTAGAATGTTCCAATAACTAATAATTAGTTTGAGATAAAATATTTATTTTATGTGTCTAGATCATCGCAAAGTTCAATTGGTGGCCGATACATCTGAGGAAGTAAAAAATATCGAATTTTGCTAAAAGCATATTTTGCATTGCCAACATTTTTTTTCAAAATATCCATACGTGTTCCATTTCTAGTAAAAAAAATGAAAGCTAGATCTAATTTGGTTAATTGAAAAGGAATAAACCTTCTGAAGTCATCAAGTACATGCTGAGTCATTGAATTTTCCAAATTGTGATTTCTTACAAGTAATAGACACTGTTCCAAAGAAACTCCAACACCAGTACGGTCTTTGCCACTCTTACAATTTGTCACTCTAAATCCGTTCATTAAGCGTGTTATTTCAGCTACTTTGTGTAATAGCTCTACAGGACGTGAATCCTCGTAGAGCGATTTTTTTGTGCTCAATTGATACAGAATATTCGACAATAATCTCTCATTATCTTTTTTAAAATAATTAAATTAATAAAGCTTGTTAAAATCAACATACCTTTTAAATCTGATCTGGCATGTTGAAAATATGTGCTTAGCTTAGATACAGATTGAGAATTGATGAACTTTTGCAGATAGCTGTTTCCTAATCTGAATTATAAACAAACTTTTTTTAAAGAATTGTATAATCTAGCCCAATATAAACAAAACTGTTTCCAATATTTCTTATTTAGAGATGCTTGGATTAAAATTTCAAAAATAATCTAAATATTTTTATCAACTTTTGAAATTGTTTGGCAAAGCTAAAACCAGTAATTCTTCTGATTATTCCTTATAATAATTTTGTTTTAAAATACTATTCATTTTTTGACCATTTTATTGGGAGCCGAAATTTTAAAGCTTAACAATACACTGAAATCCCACAATTTATTTTGAAGTTATTTTAACTCTATCTTCTAGTATAATTATTAAGTTAATATTTTTCAGTTAGAAATATATTTAAAAATCTAAACTAATTTATCTTTACTCAATTAGTCAATAGTAATTCAACTTTTACCAATTTGATATCTCTAAAATGGCCCTCTAAAGATTATTTTTGAAGCTTTTATAAGAAAATTTAAGATAAAATTATGGGCTAGTGATCTTTTCAGAATTAATTTTTTTTACAAATTTGAAGTGACAGATGCTTCGTTAATTCCAACATTTACCAAAATTGGATAAACTCTGATTGGATTCGACTCGGTTGCTGAATACATGTACACATGAAATCCATCTCTTAAAAAATTAAACTTCTAACTATTGATAAGTTGATTGTTTTAATTTACTTTTCTATATTTATATTGAAAAAATCACTTGCTGAATGTACCAGAGACACATAATTTGTTGGTAGATGGATGAAAACTTGGTGAAAATTTTGCAATGCTTGATGATGTTCATAGATCATTGTGTATTCATTTGAAAAACAACTCAACATACTCTCTAATTGAATAAGTATTCCATTTTTTTGATGAAACTCGAGCAGATTTTTTATATACAGATCGGAGTAGTTATTATTTTTGTTGTATTTAAGATCTATGGTGCTAATTAGCGTTGTCATCTAGGACATTAATGTTCAGATGAAAATAATTTTTAAAATTTAGAAAGTTACTGCTTGCGAAAAAGTGGCACATTGGTTTACAAAACTGAATTTATCTGTCATTGCATCAGTCATGATCGTATTCTTAAATTTATTTAAAAAAAACACTAAATTACATTAAAAAATGATTTGACATACATAAAATTCAACAGTGGCAACCATTATTTGGCACAACAAGTCATCAAACTGACAAAATTCGTTGTTAAGAACCAGTGCATCAAGTTCGATACAAAAAGCCTTAAATTTGGTTTTGTAATAGCTCAATTTTTCTTTCAGATTGTAAAATATTTGCTTCAAGTCCACTTTTACCAATTCGGCATGTTTATTGGCAAAGTGGCCAAAGCTATTTATGATAACATCATGTATACTTTCTAGATTCGATTTTAAAATATTTATTTCGTTGAGGAGTTTTTCAGTTTTTTTATGAAACGTGTGATCTTTAAGTTCTATTAATTGGACACCCAGAGTGGACAAAATTTTTAAAGAGTAAAATACTAGGAAAATTTCGCTATCAATTGAGTTAATTTTGTTTGTTTCATCGAACTTAAAAGGCTTGTCATTATAAATTAACGCATCTATGGACTTAGAATAATTTGATTTACATGTGTGCACAGTGGTAAATGCACCAACACTGGTAAAATCATAGCAAGTGAGCTCTTTAGAACTGTTATTCTCAAACAAAAGAGATTGATTGGTTTCTACCAGAAATTGTTCAAGATGCAAATTGACTGGTATAAACTTCAAGTTTTCTACTGCTTTTAAAGTACTTTTTTTTACTTTCACTTTAATAATTTAATAATTATTAAAACAATACACATTATATTAAAATATGAAATTACTGTTCTGATTACGTGAAAACGAATTGGTGCTTGCCAAATAATATTCAAATATGCTCTGATAATCTTTTAGTTTATTTTCTAATTTTGCCAAATTCTGCTCCAAAGTTCTGTTAATATAGGCCGAATTGTTGGGATTTTTGGTCAACACTGAATTTAGTTTGTTTGCTATTTCAGCTGCATCGTTAAAAAACATTATCCATGAGTTTCTTTAAAAATTTTTATTATTTTTTATCGGTTATGGTATTATTTAATTATTGTTGATTTAAAATTTAAAAAAGGGTCGTATTTATTCGGGCTCATCCAGTTACTGAAATGGGCTCATTACAAAAATGTTAAGAAAAGAGGCCCACAGTGCAATGCAGCTATATGTTTTTTATACAATAGCCACAATCAAGCAGTTATAATGTTCAAAACCACTAATGAACACAATCATGATGAGATCAATCAAAATTAACGAGCCAATAAACAATCAAACAATAAAAATATATGTTTATGCTAAAAACAGTCTTGACTTCTCTACATTCGATGAGTATTATTCAATATTTAACAAAACATGGTGTATAACCTTCAAATCTAATGCTAATGAATCAAATTGGATAAAAGAAGGAAAATGCACATGTCCAGCTTATTTGAAGAATAATAAATGTAAACACTTGATTGGCATAGCAGCAAGAGAGAAATTTGTTAAGATTCCAATAGAAGCTAAAACTGTTGAAATTGGAAAAAAAAGAAACAGAGGAAGGCCAATAAAAACGAGAAAGGCTTTAGAAATGCAACCAGATGATAGATTAACTACAGTTAATTAGCTTCTCCTGTTGAAAGTGTAAACAAAAGAAATAGAATGACCGAGAATGTTGATGAAATATTGAAAGAACAAGATGGAACAAGACAAACAAGAAGCAAAGCAAACAACTTGATTAAATCAACTGCACAGTCTTCAAGTCATTCAGCTACACAAGAAGTTAAAAGAAAAAGAGGTAGACCTAAAAAAACTGCTATATAGTTATTTTTTTATTAATTTTTTTACTAATTTTCTCAAAATATGATTTTTTTATATTCATTTAAAAAATAAATAAATATTAAAATAAAAATTGATACCGTTTAAGTAATTTCGTAGCCCTTATTTAGTAATTTTAGAGGCCAAAAATAATTGAAAAATGAGTCCAAAGTAGTAATTATATATTCCATAATTAAATAACTATTGAGTCCAAAATAATTATGAGCCCATTTAAATTATTCCCTTTAAAAAATATGAGTCAATTTTAAAATTCTGTAAAAAGATTAAATTATTTTTTTAGAAAAAAATGTAAATTTATTCCCTAAATATAACCTCTCAAATGTTTTGTAAAATCAATGGTAGCTTTGAGAGTGTTAATCGTATCGTGATGATCAATCATTTAAATATTTTGATAATTTTTTAATTTATAAAAAATTTCACCTTTCAAAATTTTGAGGTAAAACATTTCTTTAATGAAAAAAATATAAACTATGATATATCATTTTGAATGATATTCAATTTGATCCAACGTCTAATATGACCAAGATTTTTGATCTTTATGATTGTATAAAGCTTAAAATGATAAATATTTTATCATCTGAAAAACACAGCATTACATGAGTCATCAATTAAAAGTCTCCTAATAATATTTTCTAATTTTTTAATAAGAAAAAATAACATTTAAATATTTAATTAGATAAAATTATTTTTGATTAAAAAAATGTAACTTACAATAGATAACTTGGTATGTCAAAACATAAATTTGTTTCTGACAAGATCTGTTTGATTTTTATTTGCGATCCATTTGATTTGTACCAAGACTCTTTTTCGATTGAATTTTTTAAATTCTCATTGGAATAGGACAAGTTTTCCCTATACTGCCACATATTTGATTTCTATTTATTAATAATTAAGATTGAAAATTGATAAATAAAATTTATAATAACCGTTTTAATGGTTAACCTTGGTTTATTTCTATGTCTGATCATCTTTGCGTAAAATAAATAAATTATGAATAAAAATCTAATATGCTCAATTTTATTTTAAATATAATTTTAAAAAATAATGTTTTTTATTTCTATACTCCAGTAGGTTTACATTATTTATTTATAAAACAATTAGAATTATTTAATCGAAGTGAAATTCATGCAGCTCTTGACTTTAAAAATATCAAAATTTATATTTAAAAAATTTTCCTTTTTATTTTATTTTAAATTTACATTGAATTATTTAGTTCCTCAAGCTATAATTAAAAAAAAATAAATTAATGATTTTTTTGTTTTAAATGATTGATTACATGTCTGGTCAGCTCCTCCAAATCTCTCATCGATTGGGCCTTTTTGTCCTCTCCTTCGATTCTTTTTGAGAAAATAATTGTTTAATTGTTACTTTAAATTAGAAAATAAAAATCAACTTCGATTCAGACAATCTTTCGTCACGTTCGAAGTGGTTTTTGGCAATTTTTTCCTGTTTGTCCCGTATCGAGTCCATTTTTTTGAACAATTTCTCATGTATTTCATTAGTTCCTAAAATATTTAAATAAAAAAATAATTTTTAATTATTCTTTCTTAATTACGCACCATATTTTTTAAGCCTAGTGTCACTAAATTCGTTTAGCAACTTCATTAAATCGCTTTCTACCGAGTTAACATCGGGCATTCGGCTAAAAAATTGATGCTCTACTCTGTGTCCCGTGTCAATTTTTGGAGACTGAATCGATGGTTTTCTGTTCTGGTTTTGTGGTGTCAATTTCGAGCTAGGACTTAGAGGAATTTTTCTTTCAACATTATTCATCTTTTAAAACTTATGAAATATATTACTAAATTTTAATAATTTCAATTATAATATTTCAAATTATGCAATTAGTTTTAAATAAGTTATTATTCAAAAATTTTATAATATTAATTAAAATTTAAACTAGGAATTTTTTCTTTCTTTCAATATAAAATTTTAGTCCAATCTCAATAAAAAAATATTTTTTAGGATATTTAAAATATTTAAAACCTTTTTCACAATCATTGACAAATTAAAATTAAATTAAATGTATTATATTTCTTGCTATAACACGTTCAGGCTAAAACTTCAGATAATTTTCTCTGGTTCAAAAAAAAATCTAATTAAAATATCTTGTATAATATGTTTACATTCTTGATAAAATATCTTATGATACAATTATTATTTACTCTAATGTTAAAAAGATACAATAATTGATAAAAAAATTCTTTAATTGTATTCGATATCTATATAAATTTTATCTCGGGGACAACCTTAGAAAAAGATAAGTGATTGGTACTCAAGTTTTGTTTCCCATTTAATGAAAGTTTAGAAATTTGATAATTTAAAAAATGTACGAATCTAAATTATTTAAAAAAAATATTTTTTTCTGCTAAAAAAGCATTTGTGACATAAATAGGGCGTAAAGGTGTATTTAGTGTAACTCTATTTAAATTTCAGAAATTGGTTCAAGAGCATTTGCTGGGTCTAGAAGACCAAGAAAAGACCGAAGAACATTCTATTGAAATGGTACTTCTGTCAATATCCAATAACTTGAATTTCTGTTTAAAAAGAAGGTTCCGCAGAAGCTGGATGGTTTAAAATAGCCCTCTCCTATCATATAAGTAAATTATTAATTAGCTTTGACCAAGCCTCTCCTATCTTATGACGAAAACTTATGACTTGGTTCAAGTGCCAAGTCCTTCCTCAAGTTTAGAGTATAGGCCCTTTGGGATTTGGAGGACACTGTGGAATTTTGATACTAAAGTGGAGGGGCTTAAATAGCTTCAGCTTCTTTTGGCCTTACCTTGTTAGTTGGCGCGGGAGGACTTTGGATCCAGTCCTGACTGGCTCGGTGACCCTGCTTAATAACTTGGTTAGTAATGCTTTTATCCTCGAGTTTCTCATGAAAATTCACATAACCTCATGTCTCAGAAGTATCTAATCCATGAATCCGTTCGTACGGAGAGTGGTTTGAATTTGGAGTAAAGATGTCGGATATTAACTGATAGTCTGGCTAGACTATTGAAATAAGACACTACTCTTAGAGCGGGTCCTGTTTTTTTAAAGTTATTTTAATTTCTTTTGAAGTAGGCCAAGTAAAAATTATCATTTCAAATATAACTTAGACTCAGATAAAAAAATACATTTTACAAAATTTTTACAAAGTTTTGGTTCGACCAAAGCTTTCATTCAAGTTTTAGCTTCAACTCATACAAAATAAGCCAGTCACTATAACAGATTTAATTAAAAATTAATTAAATAAACTCATTTTAACTAAATCTTATTTTTGAAATAAATTCAATAAAAACTTAAATTTAGGAAAATATCGAAAAAAGACCCAACATGCTTTTGGTAAAATATTTGAAGAAATAAAATCAAGCAAATTCCGACTGTAAAACAAATATAAGATTACTTGATAAAAGATAAAAGAAATATAAATTTGATAGTATAATTTTAATCCTTTCTTAAATTTTTAATCTAATAAATTTTATTAATTAAAATGATTTAAGAAATAAATCTTTTAACTTGTTAAAATGTCATTATTCTAGAAAAGTTGATTAATTAAATTCATTTAAAATTTTAGGAGAAAATTGATGTTGGCTTCAAAATAATTATTTCAACTAAAGTATTTTTTCCTGATAATATTCAAATAAAAAATATAAATTATTAATTACATTTTTAATCGTTCTTTATTTTTTTTTAATTAAGGAATTGATGGAAAAATGATAAAAAACATTATTGTCAATAAATATATGATTATTTGAAAGAAAAAATGGATGTAATTAAGCTTATTTTGATTGTCTAATTAATTAATTCATAATTAAAATCACTCTAATTGTTTCTTTTTCTTTCAAATCGATTTTTAACTAATTATCTAATGAAATTTCTGTTTACCTAATAAACATTAAATAAACTTAAATGGCAATAAATTTTTCACATTCTTTTTAAAGAATATTTTTTGATATAAGAAGTTAATTTATTATAAAATTTTATAATTCTTTGACACAGGAATTCGATCGGGTTTTTAAATGGAATTAAATTTTTAAACTGAATAGCGATTATTGTTTAATATATTTATATCATGACTTTAATTTACATGAAATTATCATGTTAAAATTTTAATTTATCTCTAGAAATTTCGTATCAATATTAGATTTAGTATTATTATTATGAATATAAGAAAATATGTTAAAACTACAATTTCTAAACAATTTTTATTTTAATTACAATTTTTTATTAAAAAATTTTGAAGAAAAAAAAAGTTATACACAAAGGACAAAAACTAATTTTTCAAAATCATTCAATTAAACTTTTTTTTTATTTTTCTCAATTCTTAAAAAATTTTTACTTAAATTAAATTTGAAAATTAAAAATTAAATTACTTTTCTTTGAGTTTTTTCTTTTTAGCATCTGAAGGACCTTCTTCCTCTTTTATGGACCCTAGGTCATTAAAATCATCTTCCCCTTGCGTATCATCATTCGGTTGATCTAGAAAAATTAATTTATAAAAATAAATAAAAAACAAGATCTTAAATTTATATTACTCTCTTTGTCTCGACGGTCTGCAATTCCATTTACAGCCTAATAGAAAATATGAAAATGATTATCTAATACAAGAACTTAAAATTACAGCCGAAGAGGTGACAGACGATTTGGAAAAAAGTCTATCTGCTTCCTTAAATTTTCGTTGTCTCCTATCCTGTTTTGAACTTGATTCTTTTATACTAAAAAAAAGATAACATTTTTACAATAAATTTATTTATTTTTACCTTTGATTTGATAGGAATCGATCCCAACCCTTGATTACGTTGCCATATGAGTGTGTGTCCGCCAAATAGCTTGCTTCAAAAAAATAAATTTGCTTCTCTAGATTGACCAGGGACTCAGCCTTTTCCAATTTTAGCCTTATTAGCTCGGTAAGCTCAGCTTTAGTGTCAATTATATTAGAATTTTGTTTATTTGCCATTTTGGTATTTAGAAATAAATTTTTTATTATTAATAGTAAAAAATAATTTTTTCATTTAATTATAGTTTTTAAATTTAATCATTAAAAACTTAACAAATGAGCATAAAAAGGTTAATCAAACTTAATCTGTTTGAAATTTATTTTATTTCATCAATATAACTAAATTATTTTAAACAATATATTCTCGTATTATTGTTGCTTCTACCTCGTAATCTCCAAAATTATATATTATGATTATAGGTTATAGAACCTTAATAATTAAAATTATCTATTATAAAACGAAATTGAACTAATTTTCTCTATACTTTTC
Source organism: Brachionus rotundiformis (assembly GCA_016802295.1). NCBI lineage: Eukaryota > Metazoa > Rotifera > Eurotatoria > Ploima > Brachionidae > Brachionus > Brachionus rotundiformis. The sequence continues at coordinate 1,295,404 of JAESIW010000200.1, forward strand.
TATTCGAAAACTTTTTTTCTAATTTAAAAATGCAATCCTTGCTAATTGGTACTTGGGAATTGGAATCTTCGGAAAACATAAATGAATATTTTAAGCAATTGGGTGATTAAATCTTTTAATTTATAGTTATTTTTTTTATTATTTTTAAATAAAGGCATGGCTTTAAATAGACGAAAAGTAGCAGTCACTATAAAACCTATAGTGGTCATATCTAAATCGGATGATGATTTGTGGTGTATTGCCATAGACATGAAAAGTAAAGGTACTGAAACAGTTTTTAGGGTTGGTAACGAAGTGGACTCATGTAAAATTAACTTTTTTATATTAATTTTAATTAAGCCTTTCTTTTTAAGCTAATGAATTAAAATATGTTTTTGATATTAGATTTTATTTCGATAGTAGAAAAAGATGTCGAGTATGTATTAACTAAATTTAGTAATTTTTTATAAATTAAACTAAAATTCAAGTCTGTATTTCACTTTGAAAATCCAAATAAACTGATTCAAAAGATGTATTTTATTGACACAGAAGAAAATCAGGTAATCATGAGAGAAGTCGATTCAAATGGAAATTTAATTGAGGTAAAGTTATTTATAATTAATAAATTTTTTTGATAATTTAATTTAGTCAATGGAAATGAATGGGGTAAAAGCGAGAAGAATATTTAAAAGAGTTTAGAGTTTGAGGCAAATTTAAATATTATGATAAAATAATTTTAAGAATTTTAATTAAAGTTTTGTTTTTTAATTTGTTTTGAGCTTGAATAAACTAGTCAAAAATTAAGTTTATCATTTTTTTCAATTGGAAAATATAGATATTTACTTATTAGATGATTTTAAAAGAAAATAAGTTTGATTTCTTTACAATTTAGACTGCCAAATAGGCCAAATTTTTTTAAATATTTATGAAATAAAAATTTAAAACCATGGAAGCATAACACTTATCTTTTATCAATGAACAGTTTGCTTTCAATTCAATTCCGTAAGTGAATGATGATAAAATATACAATCCAAAATAAAAATTTTCAAAATCTCTATATAAAATAGCTTTTAAGCTCAAGATTTTTAGTATAAAATTACAATAAAATCAATAATGAATAAAATTTCGAAATATTCCAATCAAAGTTGTGTAATGTCGAAAAAAATTTATGCTATTTATTGAAAAGTATAAAAGAAGTCTTTAACGCATAAATCGCATCAAATAAGTGCTTATTAATTCTTTACTTTAAAATTATAATTAAAAAATAAATAGATAATTTTAATATTTAAATTCTATCTCAACAACAAATTAATAAATTAGGAAAATTCTAAATCAACCAAAAAAATTTTTGCTATTTTAGTACAAAACTTTTTTTTTAATATCAATAAGTTAGTTAATTATAATAGTTGTAAACAGAGTTGAGACTTGAATTTGATTCAAGCTAAAGTATAGCCCTAAAAAGCTGTAGCAGCCGCTTCAAGAAACGAAAAATTTTCTTTTATTTGGCCTTGAAGCTGTTCAAATTAACAATATCAATTGTCATTTTATTCCAAATTGTCGAGATCATGTTTGTAATGAAATTAAATCTTGGTTGAAAATACTTCATTTTCTCTCTAAAGTCTTTTTTACAGCTATGAAAATTTGGTTAAGATCGCCTTTCATTTGAAGATGGGTCAGAGTGTCAGTATAATATTTAGATTAAAAGATCTTAACTTAGGGACCAGTCTAGTCGCTCTTCTTTGCATTTTTCCAACTTATTTATACCATATTCTCTCGTTCGATTTTGCTGTACCACAAGTTAAGACACGTCTTTGGACCATGCACCAAAGTACATCTCAAACACTTAGCTTAGCACGTTTAGCCTTATTTTAATGCGTCATTAAGAGTAGATTTTAAAGTAAAAAATAAAAATATGAATTTGATTTTGATTTTTTTTTAATCGAAAAATAAGAAAATTAATTTTCAATATTTTTTTATACTCAGTATCTTTTACACAGTAAGGATATCATGAGCTAATGGCATATTGGAATGTAGTCTAGCAAGAGATTTATTTTAAAAAAAGTCTCGTATTTATTTTATGAATATTCCAAAATCGTTATCATAAAATGTTCTAGCTAAACAATACCTTTCACTAGATTGTTGTTCGATTTCAAGAATTGTTAATGACTGAAATTATTTTTGTGTCATTCTCAACTTGTTCCAGCATATCATTGATATTTTAGATATGTTATATCATTTGTTGAAAAAATAGCTTATTAATTAATCTTCAAACTCTTTAATAAATGTAAAATTCATTTAGTATAAATTTTTATTGAGCATAAAAAAATCAGATGCAAAAATCGTAAATTAAATTAATTGACCAAAGTTTAGTTTTGAGCTTTAATTAGCGAGTTTTAATAATTTAGCAATTCTAATTTTATCTAATTATCTAAGTAATATGACCATATGTCAATATATGACTAAGCTTACTCTATGATTATTCAAATAAATATAATAAGAAATCAGAAAATCATTCAAGTATTTTAAAATATGTTAATAATAATTCAAATTGAATGATTATTTACTTTTTGGATAAAAAAATTAAAAAAAATATTATTTTAAAAGTAAATTTATTAAATTTTTAAGTAATTACAATTATTGAAATAATTTAAATCGTTTTAAAAACATTAAGAGTAAATAATAATTTGATCAAGATTTTTAAATTGAATAAAAAAAAACAACGTTTTAATCAAGTCATTTTTAAGATAAAAATAATCGATTGTAAGATCTAAAATTTAAAAAGATAACAATTAAGAAATTATCTATATAAAGAAAATAAAACCAATCCATTTTATTAAAAAAAATTGGAAAAAAATTTTGATTTCTTAATAGAAAATGATTAAAAAGTCATTATTTTTGTTTATAAACAAAAATGATACAAAACATAATCAGAATAAAAGACCCTTGTTCTAAATAAAACTGTAATCGGGCAAATTTTTAAAACGTTTCTTAAACAAACTCAATTATCAATAATGAAAAAGACAAAAAAGAATAAAATTATCGTCGTAGTGTGCCTTGGTTACCGGCCACGGGCGATTGGCTATAATTGGAAAATTGTGATTGATTAAAACCCATTTGGTTAACATTAGTGACTGGGTTGCTGGCCTTTCTGGTTTGCCAATAGGCACTGTGTATAGTCACAGCGTCACATTGAATACTTAAATGTTTGGTTTGAACAGGTGAAAACTGTTTACCACCTGAGTTGTATTTATAATATTTTTCGATCATTTCTTCGCTGATTCTTGCCGGGCCTTGGCCTATTATTTTTTCGATATAATCGGCTTCCGAAGTGTATGAATAGACTCCACGGTACTGCAAATGGTAATCACGGAACAATATTACAAAGTGACGCGCATCCGAGGCCTCAATTTCCTATTTTTTCATCAATAAATAAATAATATTTTTGGAAATTTTTTAAAATTTACCTCAATAACTTGTTTCCTCAACTGAGCATTTACAGTGCCAGCTAGAACTAGTTGGTTAAGTGAATTGATAATTGTTGATTTGTTTGTTTTTCCAATCAAACGTTTGTATAGCTTGGGACCTATAATTTTTAATGTTAATACACTTATTTTTTGCTATTTTACTAAAATAAAAATATAATAAACTAAATTTTCATGTGCAATTAATTTTTATAATTTTTATATTCTTTAAATAATTAATTAGAACCGAACTAAATAATAATGTAATAAAATAATTTAATTTTTGAATTGAAAAAATATAATTTAAAAGTTATTTTTTTTAAACAAAATTTTATGATTTTATTTTTAGGCACATGAAAATCGGTATTTTTCTCTAAAAATTTATCACTATCATTAAATAGAATAATTACTTTAAACAAATTGGTTTTATTTTTATTATTAATTAATGATTAAATTATTATCTATTAAGCTTAATTTTACTCCAAAAGTTTTCACTATATTATTATAACATATATCTTTTTTAAAAATTGATAATTTACATCTTAAACTTTGATTAGCCGAGTAACATTAAAATCTCAGACCTCAAACGAAGCCATAAATCTATTGATTTCCATTCATAAAGATTCTATATTGTGAAATTTGGTAAAGTAGAACAAAAACTAACCAATTTAAAAATCTTATAACTTTTTTCTAAAAGTAAAAAAACTGGTTATGAAGATGCGTCATGGTGCACATGAAAAGTTGCATTTTTCACAGCATTCTGGCAAATTCTGCAGAAGAGAGTAAAACCATCAATGTTGCACCATGTTGCGTCGTCAGAATCATCTTTTACTTTCAGAAAACAAAAGCTAAAAATTTTTTTTACATTTTGTTCTGGTCTATTTTACCAAATTTGACAAAAACAATTAATCAATATAATAAAATATCATAACATTTATTTAATTAACTAATCATATATATTTTCAAGTGTAATTATTCTATGTAACAATTTTAAGTTTAGTAAAAGCTAATTTTAAATAATTTAAAATAATAGATTTTGATTAAAATTAAAAAGCTAAAAGAGCCAAAATTAGTAAAGCATTACCAGAATAATCAGCTTCGTGTATGTTATTTAAATTGAGTGATGGCGATTGATTGATAAAATGGTTATTTGAGTTTGGCGTGTGGGTGACGCGTTTAGGGCCACTGTCAGGAGTTTTTGTGGCACAAAAAGTGGCCGACGATGGTATGTTGGTTCGTTTGCGAGCATATGTGTTGGTCGACGGACTTTGCTTGCCGACCATGTGGTTGTTCGAAGCTGAAGATTCGAAAAAAGGGTTAGTAAGAAGATAGATTTAAGTGAGACGATTAGAGTAAGCAAGAGACCCAAGAGCAATTAGCAATTAGCCTAAGTAAATTAAAATTTTACTTCTAAATGGTACAGAGGTACTTCTAGGATTTCGATTAGCTTAAAAATTAGAAAATTAAAAACCCCTCTAACTAAATCTAAATTGGTTAAATATTGAACAAGCTCTACATGTATGCCAAGAAATACCTGTTTTGCCAGACTTCATCTGGTTGCTAGCCGAGTCTGAATACTGGAGCAGTTTATTTGACGAGTTTTTAATGGTCGACTCGTCGGTCAAAGAAAACGACGAGTCTATTGAGCTTGAAATTATATAGGAGGTGTTGATGGGCTGCTTTGAGGCGGCCAGTTGACTCAGTCTGCGGCTAGCTAGTCTAGATGATGTCTCTACTAATGAAATCGAGAATGAATCATCGCCTGGATTCGTGCAAAAAAGAACAAATTACAACCAAGTGTCAAGATGTATGAAAAAAGAGAAAATCTAGCTCTAATAGAACGAAAGTATGTAAAGCAAACAGTAACCAACTAATGGATAATTTCTCTTTTTCCGGCAAAAAAATACCAACCTGAATAAATGGAATTAGTGGAAGCAAGTGATGTGTGATCCCAGTTATTAACCTGATGCATTGTGTTAACTGCTAGCTTGGTATTGGTGGGCTTTTTGGCCAAAAAGCTCTGATTGCCAAATTGTTGCACAAATTGATTGCTTAATAGATCATCATTGTGGCAACTATTTGACTCGTCTGTGTAATAATCGGTCACATTTGTGTTTGTTGTGGTATTGTTGTCCTTTTTGCGCTGGTTAAATGACGAATTAAGTGGTTCGGCTCCTAAATTGCGCTCCAAATACTCATAGTCATCGTAATCGTCTTCATTGTTGTATCTGTTATCGAGGAATGTGTTTAGGGTTTTGTTGGATGAAGGCGAAATGGTTGACAAATTTTCCATTTTGGATACAGCACTCATTAAAGGACCAAGAGTCGAGCCATTGTGATAGCCGGCTATTTTTTGTTGCATGGAAGGCGTGGGCGATGAGGATGAATCGGAGCCTGTGGCCGAAGAGCCATTTGATCCGTCGTTCAACTGGTCGTCGTAGTGGTTCTGACTGGCAACAATATTGGTGGTCATTGAGCGCATTTTGTTGTAGTTGTTCAATGTGCGATAGTATTTCTGGTTTCTGGAGGTTGTTTTTGGCTCGAAAGAGGCCTCTGTGCTGCCAATAAAGTTCAAATTGGCCATGGATATCGAGGTCTCGTGTACACTATTTCTTCTCTTTATGTTGCTGTCCGTTTCTAGGAAAAAAGACTTTTTGGAAATGGTCTTTTGGAATCCGTTCATTGAGGACGACGAGGACGAAGACGGATGGTTCTCTTCGGCTTTGGGCTCGCCATTTTGGGAGTTTTGTGTCGGCTTGGCAAACTGTGACAAGTCGAGCATGCTGCCAACATAGTAGCCTTTGGACAAATAGCCCTCCGGATCAGTTATGCCTTGAGAGAGTAGGTACTCTTCGGCGTTTCTCGGTGTTCGTCGTCTTGGCGTGGTCCTTGTCTGCTGTGGCGGGAATTGGCGCGAGAAATCATTCAAAAAGTTTGATGAAGCGTATTTGGAGCCAAGTTTAGAATCCTCATTGGAACCATTGATCATTCTGAGCATAGACTCATTGGCATTGGCCATGGCCAGCGATGCCTGGGTAAGGGGCAAAATTTTCGGCTCTGGCTCGGCCTGTTTGACCGCCTGACCCACCTCAGACACATTATTTAGCGAAAAAGTTCTATTCATTTTGCGCAAGGAGCTTATTGTCGGCCGAGCACAAGATGGTGGCCGAGAAACTCGACTCTGCTTTTTACTAGGAGCTAGATTTTTATTAGGACCAACTTGGTATAGATTATTAGTACTGTAAGCTGTAATAAATTAAAATAAAATAGAATGTTATGTTATGTTTTAGAAAAGACTTAGAGTGAGTTTTTTTTGTCCAGGTAGTGTAGAGCCAAGAGAAATGAATTTACACAAGAAAATAAAAAAGATAAAACCTCAAAAAAAACAACACTGCAAACCAAATTTGAAAAAAAAATCAACTTACTTTTGACCATTGTATTGGATGAATATTGACCATTGGTTGATCGTTCCGAGTACAACGAGGCTTGATCGAATTGGTCAAATAAATTTTGGGTGTTGGCCTTTGCTGATGGCTTTAGGCGATTGGTAGAGTGAAATTTTTTGGCATTGATTAGACTATTTGGTGGACCAAAACAACCGGACATGCTTTCGATTTCGGATTGTTTTTTTTTGTCAATGTAAGCCTGGAAAATGGTCTCTTTGCGGCTTTTTTCGACCATTTTTTTCATGGCAAGCTCTTCTTCCTTTTGGCGCAGCTCTTCAGCTTTCCTGGCTCGTTCTTCTTCTAGCTGCATGCGACGCAATTCTTGTTGCTGTCGACGCTCAAGCTGCTTCTGAATCATCATTTCGCGTTTACGCTGCTTGTAGTCAATGGTGTCGCCGTCACTGGCATCGATGTCGCCCTCGTGACCATCGTTTGGCATCTGATTGCCATCATCACACGTTTGCTTACCATTCTGGTACGAATTGCCATTTTTGACAGCGGTCATTAGCAAATTGTTGGTGGTGTTTGATGTTTTTTTCTCTGTTTTATCTTCATTAGCTTAAAAGATTATTTGTTTTAAAATTTTAATTCAAAAATGGGATATTTGTGGTTTAATTGGTTTGACCTTATTTATAAAAATTCAACTAAACTTTCGTTTATTTGTATTAGAATAAATGTCAAAGGGACCTTTAATTTTTACCATTTTACTTGTCTAAATATTATTGATATTTATCAGAATTAAAAAATAAAACTTAAATTGATACATTAAAGAAATAAAAAATTGTGACGAAATAAAGAAATAAATAATTTTTTGTTTAAAGCCCTAAAAAACATTTATAAAAATACCATTATTTATGGCAATCAAGTCTAACCAATTTATGCCATATGTTTTCACTTCCAATTAACCCGTATTTTTTAATCACCCTTTCACCTTCTGTGAGGTCCAAAGGGACTAGCTTGATTAAACCTAAAATTGTGTATAATTACCCTCGAAATTGAATAATATTTAGAGTAATTGGGTGATTTTTTGGACTAATTAATCGGGTTAAATATTTTTAATTCTTTAAGGTCTAGAAATTAACCCAATTCCTATTTCTGTTTTCATAAAAGACATTTCCTAGAATTTTGAAAATATTCTCACATATACTTAATCATGTGCTGAATCGAATAGTCGAAATAGGTTAGTGCTTTAGCTATACTTTAGGATGTTTAAATCGTTTTTGCCAAATTACTGACTGATTCGAGACTTTTTAAGCTCATTAGACTTTATCAAACTAAAAAAATATTACTAATATCATTCGATTCCTCTCTTCGATTTTTTCATGTAAACATATTTTTTAGGAAAATATTTTTTTAAATGATGGAGATAAAGCAGCATTTCATATTTGGCCGCCCTATTAACACATAACCCCTTTGGACGTTGTTACCATACTATTGAGAGTTTAATTTTTACAAACAACATAAATCAAGCTAATTAAGAAAAAACTTTGGTAACCAAACTAGTATAAAATTTATATCAAAAGATTAATGCAAATTTAGGATTTATCCATTAGAATTTTTAATTTTATTCTGAAATAAAAGTTCTTAAACTAAATCATAATATTAGTTTATAATTTAAATATTAAAGAGTTTAATTGAAAATTGAATTTTAGTTTAAAGTTTAAATATTTGGTTTAATATTCTATTTCAAATCTTATTAATCTTATTGTAAGATTTAAACTTACAATTTGATATATATTTAATATATGTCTTTTATAAATATTTAAAAACTATTTTAATAAATGAATCTGGTTTCTAATATCAAGACAAATTATAATTTTTTAAATTTAAATCCCATATGGTCTAGTGGTTAGAATTCTGCGACTAATTTAAAGAAATAAAACAAAAATAGGTTAAATGTTCAATCAAATTATCAAATTTATCAAATAAAAAAAAAATTAGCAAAAAAATTTTAATTAGCTTACTCTTGACAAATATTAAATTTTTCTTTGAGGATAGAGCTGGTTTTTCACGTTTGGCTGTACCATTTCCGATTGAAATAAAAAATGTGCCTTTTCGAATAGAAAAAAATTAAAATTTGGTAAAAAATTTGATAAAAAATTACCATTTTGATTATTAGCTTGGTCTGTTTGATCAATTTCTTGTTCTTTGGGTTCAAATACCTGTTCTTTTTGATTAATTGGAGGGCTTTCACTTTTCTTGGTTGGCTGATTTTGTTGTAATAAAGTCAAGCGGTTAATTTCAGATTGAAGCTCAGTTAGTTTATTATTCAGCACTTCAATATCTTTTACCATGTTGTTAGATGTACCGTTGGCATTTGGATTTGGTGCTATTTTGTTCACGCCACTCGAGTTTATGTACTTGTCTTTGAGAGATTCGATCGCCTTAATTACTTCGTCTCTGGAGTAGTAGGCTTTGGTCAGATCGACAGCCATTGATTCAGTGCTGGCTTTGGGACTTGGCTGTTTCTTAGAAGGCGGCGATTGAGCAGCGGATGAATTGGGAGTCGATAAAGAGGACACGCTGCTGGTGCCTGTATTATGGTTATTGGTCAAATAGTCTTCTTTATTGTTCTGCTCGAAATCGTTTATAAAATTTTTGGGCGTCTTGTCCCATTGACGTCTGGTTGCTTCCCTATTAGTCTGACTAAGATTGGAGCTGTTCGGCGAGCTGGTCAATTGACTTGGTGTTGGCGAGTCACAACTACTGTTATTCGGACTTTGGGCTGGTTTATTAGACTCGCCTATTTGCGCAAGCTGGTCTTGATTTTGTGATTTTTTTTGTACTACTTGTAGGAAAACTTGTTTGCCTATGTTTTGACGTTGTTTTTCCAACTCGGTTTCGAGCTTTCGTTTGTCACGTTCCATTGAAGATTTCTTCTCTTTTAATTGCATCCTAAATACAAAAAAGACAATTAATTTAAAAATAATCTAAAAATAATTAACTATTAGTTTTAATTAATCAGAGCGAAGAAATGGATTTTATCAACTTTAGTTCGTTACCTAATAGATTTGACTTTAAACGAGCCGTGGGTATGAGAAAAAACTACCAACAAATTAAGCATTTGTCAAAGGCCCAGCTCTCCAAAAAAAATATACATATTTTTAAATTTTTTTCTCAATTTCACATTTTAATTATCTATTGTCAAAATGCGTTGAAAAATACTCAATTAATTTTTAAAATAAAGCTTATGGCACAATTATTTTAAGCCAAAACAAAACATCTTTCACAATGAATTTATTTATCGATTAAAGTAAAAGATCAACCTTAAAATCTGTATACAAAAAAAAGTTTATACTCCAAACAAAATACTTATGAGTTCAATCAATTTTATTTAAAAAAATTTGCTTCTCTAAATTTTTAAACTTATCTTAAATTGTAGTCAAACAGGGATTAAGCCGAGAGGTCCACAATGTGCTGTAGAACGGGACGCATGTTTATACCCCTTTTGTTAAAAAAATGGGGAACCGGACCCCTTATTCGAATTTTTATTTATTTTTCTTGTCTCTAATATCGGGTGTTCAAGAAATAATGTTCAAAAGTTTGGCAATAAAAAAAATGTTCAGATGGATTAAATTTTACCAAATTTTGTACATTATTAAACAGTCTTTTATAATTAGAAAAAGTATCAAAATTTAGTTCCAAGTTTTATTCACTGAAAATGACCATCTTAAACACCTTTCCCTATAATCAGAATTTTTCCTCAGTTAAAAATTACCGTATTTCATCAAAAATAAGAAAAAATTAAATTTTCCTTTATTTGAGTCTCTATTTTTGAATGAAAAATTTTCGAAAAAAAGAAATACTTTGATGAGCTAACTTTCTTAAACAAAATACGCTAAGAAAGGAGATCAGCACCCCTTGAATAAGGATAGATAAAAATAATCTACATTTATCTTAAATTGTAGCCAAATAAAGATTAAAAGTCATTTAACACCAATTTAAAAATTAAAACAACAACCCTAAAAAATTTATTTATTTATGATAAAAAAAAAGCTTTATTCTCAACCCAAATCGAGCATATAAATCTGATTTAGTTTTATGCTGGCTTGATTATTTCCGCATCATTTAAAGTAAAGCCAAAGTTTTATTTTTATCTACAATTAATTTTATGTTAGTATCACATTTTTTGCATTTAAAAAATGCCCTAAAATGTGAGTCTAAGTTAATTAGTTGACTAAGAAAATAATTGCTAAAATGGGGACCTTAGATTGTAGTTTAGGATCATGTCTAAGCGTCGAGCTTCCATCGCTTGCCTAAAACCCAACATAAAGACATAAAAGCGGGTATTCAAAAAAGCTAAACTTGCCTTATGGAGAGCAATTCCTTGGCGAACATGGGGGAGCCGGGCTCGATGCTAGCCGGCTGGTTTTTGTCCGCCTCCTGCTTGGGTGCTTGTCGTTCTGTGTCGCAGTCCATTTGCTGGTTCCGCTTCGAGTTCCATGTGGTCGTTTTTCGCCACGTACTCATGCCTGTTTCCTGCGGCTTTATGACTATCTCTTGCTCTTCGTTTTCTTGGCTATTGTCCGTGTTCGACGACGTCTCAGTGACGTCTTTTACCTTATAAAATATGTCTCCGGGGCGCGCTGTTACGCTCAAGCGCCTCACCAAGCCCGTCGACTTGTCAACCTGGTCGGTTTTCTGCTCCGTTACGTTTGGCAAGTTGGCCCCGCTCGAACTAACACGCACAGTTTTCATGCCCGATTCCGCTAGGCTCGAGTAGTCCCCGTTTTTGTCTTGTGTATTCTCATTAAGATTCATGCGATTTGTTGACGACAACTTAAATTATAACAATTTGTTAACAAAATTACAAAAAAATATCATTCAAAATGGAGAACAAGATAAATATTGTACGAACAAAAATAAGAATAAAGATAAATATCTTAAAATATTTATGTTTTTTTGTTGATTCGACTTTATTTTTATTAAGCTAAACTTAGAAATAAAATTCATATATATTTTCTATTTTATGACTTTTTTTTCTTCAATCCTTGCTCACTATTTACCTATCTATTTTCTTTTTTTGTTCAAAGGTATTTATTTAGTTCGAAAAATTAAGTTTTGTTTTTTTTTTTTAAGTTGTGTTTAGATTTTAGTATGATTTATTATCAAGCTAGAAAAGATTCTTAATGTTTTTGTTATTGTTGTGATCAAACTTCGATTTTGACAATATGACTAATATGAGAATAATCGTTTCTAACAATTGGTAACCCAATGTACATTAATTTAGAGAGATTTATGTCAAATCGATCATGTGGCATAAACAATTCGTGTCACTAAAAATTAGACTCTTAATTGTCCAAAACAAAAATAGCTTAATCCACTATTAGCCAAGCTGGGTCTAATCCTCAATCATTCAAAGGCTCCTTTTGCCACAAAGGCCAAGCATAGAAATAATTTATACATGCTTGTCGAATAGACAAGAAATTTGTCTTCACTTATTCTTGCTAATTTTTTGTTTTTTTCCCATATTCAGGGCTTGCCTATCTCCTTTCTAAGTACCTTACTGAGTCGACTGCTTCGAGTTGACCATCTTGGCATCCTAACCATTTTACCCAGTCTAGTCGCGTCCCCAATTCTCTAATTAAAGCGGTTTAGTACAAGAAAACCCATAATTTTGAAAATTAATAAAATTTTTTTAATGTATTTCTAATGTATTCATATTTTCTTAAGATGTTACAAAAGTGTTATAAATGTGGCCGTACCAAAGAGGCATTGAAAAAAAAATTATTACTTCAGTGATAAATACCAAATTTTTGGTCCATAAACTTTAAATTGTTTTGCTAATAGTATTAATAAATTTTAACACGTGATTTTTATCTTATTTATTTTTGAGTAGTATTGAATGAAATATTGATAGCAGATGAAAAAAAGAATAGATCATTAAATAAATGGAAAGAAAAGAATTCGAAAAATTTATTTAATTTGTTTATTATTGGAAAAGATATAAAAAATAGTTGTGTTTGGTTGTGTCTTAAAGTTGGGCAACTGGAAAACTAATTTAAAAGCTCAGACTTGTGCTATTTGAGGCCTCATTCCGGACTCTAGATTTTAAAAATGATGCAATTTGTCGATTCTTTATTATGTGCGCCAAATAAGCCTGAGGCCTTTGACTCGTAAAATTAATCATTAATTTCTCTCTATCGCAAATTGCTTAATAATTAATAGGTCAAATTGAAATGACCATTAACAAGCTTCATTAATTTTATGATTTAAATACATATCTTTAAAATTAATTTCAAAACTTAATTACCAGAATGAGTGCCAACAAAAAAAAAAAAAACAAAAAATATTAAGAATTTATTAGCATTTAATCCCGAGGAATGAAAATTAATTAGACCTAATTTTTTGAATAACTTGGATTAAAGTATTTGAATAATGCTTATCAACCTTAAGTCTAATTCGCTTTGGTATTTTTTTCTATGAAAATTTTCCAAATTTATGACCACATTTATGAGAAAATTATTTTTAAAGTTAAGATTTTTATTGTCAAATCTATTTACCAACATGTCATGAGTTTAATTGATTAATTTGACGATCTAACTTAAGCTAACTTTTATGTTTGGTAAATGACAATTGACCATAATTTAGTTTTAAGGCAATGAAAATTTTAAATAATAGATTTTAATTATATTAAAATCAGTCAAGCTTTTCATATAAAATAATATTTTCACTGATTTAAATTAAAAATATTTCTCTATTGACCATTTACCTTTACATAGGTTCTTGAGGAAAACATTTCATTTTGCTCGCCAGTTGGCATCTCTTCGCTCATCAAGTCATCTTCATCGTTATCTATTTCAGCGTAATCGCCGTTTTCATTCAGCTTGAATTTGGATGATAAATTTGTAGCGACAAAATCAAAATTATTGCTCGCCTCAAGCGATACATTATCGAGCAAGCTGCTCGCGTTCGACTCAGCTTTAGACATTCTAATTAAAATTTTAATTTTAATATTTCTATAAAAATAAAAAACTAAACTAATCAAAATTTACTTTATTTCAGCAGATTGATTTGGTGTATACGGGCTTTTTTTAATAAAACTGTTGCGGGTGACGTCACCTATACGAGCTGATAAAAATGGTGTTGTTGCATGATAGTGCTTTTTCATGTATTCTTAAATTAATTATATTAAAACTAGAATCTAATTAAACTATCACATTTTTTGTCTATTTAATCTCAAAATTATATCTGTTTGAAAAATAAAAATTTATCATTTTTTTTAAAGTCATATCAATCTGATTTAACCCTTTTCTTCTTGTTTTTTGCTACACAATTCTACAATACTCTACCAATTTTGGATAAAATAAATTTATTGTTCTTAAAAAAAATTACTTTAAATAAACTTTTTTGCCTAATCTTATTTTAAATATCAGATTTAATATGAAATGATACTATTTAAATTTTTTTAGTCTAAATTATTAATGAAAATTAAAAATTTTATGCTTAATCCTGAAAATTAAATCTTATTTTTTTAAAAAAGCTAAGGTTAGTAAGTTGACAACAAGTCATGATAAATTTTTACTCTAAAATATTCGTTCTTTATCTATTCAATGACTTAAAGAAGTAATTAAATATTTAAAAAAATATACTTTTAATGTATTCTTTGAATTTTTCGAAGTGATTAGCCTCCACTAAGCTTGGTATTGGGTTTAATTCAAAGAAGTAAAATAACTCGGTAATGAATGCCAGTTTGTTAATGTTCATCTCCAATGGACTGTACAAAAAGTCCTCAAATGAAAAGCAAAAAGATTTAGATCCTAGAAGCTTATCACAAAACTCTTTGATTAGATTCAAATTTTCAACTCTTTCCTCGAAGCCAACATTTTCCTGTAAACATATATCGCTCAAGTCAATCTCAATATCAGTGGTATAAAAAACAATTAGGACAGACAAAATTGTTCCGCATGCTAGCGACTTGGCCATGTCGTTCTCAATTTGGGGTATAAATATGTGAGGCTGACACCTGACCAGGCTGGACTGCCTACCAAATGTGTCACACTCGTTCTGGACACAATCCATCACTATTTTGGTAATGCTATTCAACCAATAAGAGCATACTCGTTCCAAGCTTGAAGGCATTTCATTATTTGAAATCACTTTTTTATATTTTCTAAAATATTATTAAAATTAAATTTTGTTTTTACTTATTTATTTTTTTTTTAATTACTTTAAAGAATTGTATACTGAATCGAATTGCATGATTCGAAGAGAGTAATACATCATAATACTATCAATCAAGGCCAAATGAGAACTCTTAATTAAATATATAAAAATAAAATTAAATTAGATTTAAAAAAATATATTGCTTACGACATAGAATGGCGAGTCTTGACTAATAATTTGCCAAGTAACTGGTTCATCATTTTCATCAGTCACCATAATAGAATTTCTTGCAAGATATTCAAGGATATGTGATACTTGGTCAAATTTTTCACTAAACAAATTGTTACATACGCTGCAGTACAAATTTCCGCTTATTAATTCATTGACAATTTCGCTGCGTAGCGACTTGCCGAGTTCATTTTCTTCAAAAAATGGCTCGCTAATGCATGTTTGGCCTGATTTGGACAGTAACCATTTGAGCGAAGCCGAAAATTTGGACTTAAATTAATCAATTAAATTAAAAATTAAATTTAAAATATCTTTTTTTAATACTCCATAGTTGAATATATAAGCCATATTTATTCCGTGTTTATATACTAGATTAAATTTTCATTTTAAAGTCCTTGAATTAGCGATAAACAGCTATTTTTAAAATTTATAAATAAAAATCTAAGAGCTTTTCAAAAATTAAAATAAAATATTTAAACTTAGTAAAGTTAAAGATACGAATAAATAGAAATATAATTTTTTTTGACACCAATTTACGATAAACTGGAATCAGTCATATTTTACCTTAGTATTTTTATTATTGTTATTAGAATCGACCTAGTAGACGCAAATCTCGGTGGAGAAACTGGTCAACAATTTTTGATGTGATTTTTTTTCTATTTAAACAACTTAGCTATTCTAAAATAAACTTGGGATTTAAATATTATTGTTTTCATTGTTGAAAAAAAAATGAATTAATTGCATAGGTGTTAAAATCATACCGCGATAAGACAAGAATGATTTTAATTGAGTCCAAATCAGGTCAAAACTTGAGCAACAGGCTAAAAGTTTAGCCCTGGCATTGTTTTGATTTAAATTGACTTTTAAATTAAGTACATTTTCCAATTAGAAAAAATTACAAAAAAATTTCGGCACCAATTTCTTAATAAAAAAAAAACCTTTCCCAAATTTGTGTACGAAAAAAAAATAAGCCTCTTGAATTAAATTTCTCTATGCAAAGTTTTACAAAGATAAATTAAAAGAATAATTTTAATCTAAAAATATAACTAATCCACAAACAAATATTGTAGCTCGGAATATTTCGGCAAGAGTTGTGACATAACTCGTAAACATAAATATCCAAACTACTCAAATTTCATGTTTTCTTTTTTCCGCATCATAGTTTGGCCATAAAGCCAAAAAAAAAACCATCCAACTGAAGCCACAAAATGATTCAGTCTGAATTTCTTCTCCTAATTGTGGTCCTATTTGGAAATAAATATCTCTTAATTATGTTTGAGGCAATTTAGACCAGACCAAGCAAAATATCTCAACAAAATGATATGTATTAGTCTTTGTATTCTAATTGAAAAAAAAATGTCGCTTTATTGTTTTTATTACGGCGACGCATAGATTTAAAATAAATTTCAAACAAAATTAGATTAAGGTAAGCTAGACTAGATTGGCTACGCAATTCTAAACCACGACTAATATTTTAGAAATAGTCGCAAAATTTAAATTTTATGACAATTATTATCCCAAATAATTAGTCTAATGAATTTGGAAACATTTGGCAAAATTCAGCAAAATATTTTTAAATAAAAATTCACTTTTAATTAGCCTATGTAGAATTAATTTAAATTTTTTTTTTAATTTCAATTAGTCATCATAGTTTTGCCAAATAAACCTAAGGAAAAGATTTAAATTTAATCCATGTGATAAGCTTCTATTGACCCAAAGACTTTTGTGTAATAGAATTCTATTTGACTGGCTTTTTAAAGAAGCTTTTTAATTGAATTTTTAAGCGCCAAGCACTTTTTTGTATTAAGAAACCGTCGAAATTATTTTAATTTTTTTTAATTTAATCTTGGCTTTAGAGTGGAAAATTGTAACCAATGCTTACCGTAATTAAATTTAAATTTTGCTTAAATGGTTTTTCATTACCTTACCTCAGCTTATCTATTATTAAAAATTTTGATTTTTTTTTATATTAAAAATGTTTAATTATACAACAAGCTAGTTAAAATATTTTATTAAATCTACAGATTATTTGTAATTCATTCCATTAGGAAAATACTATGATCTTAAAAAACTTAACTTAAATTGATTATTTAAAATTGAATTTTAAAATTTCCCAAGCTTAATTTTTAATTTTTTTTCAAACCAGAAAATTGGACTTATAGCAAGCGTCTTTTAAAGAAGAGTATGCTAAATAGTCTAAAATGGTTCATTTAAAAAAATTATTTTTTCTTTATATTTCGTTCCGATCTCGGATCTGGATTTTAGATTTGTTTTTCTTAAAATTTTAAGAATCTGGTCGAAGAAAATAATAGGAATTTAATCCAAACAGAGATGAATACAAGTTATTTAAGTTGAATTTCTTGGCAACAATTTTTAGATTCCAAAGCCTATTAACTTAAAGACGGAATACTTAATTTATATGGCTTTTATTCCAAATTCAAAAGGTATCAGTTAATATCAATTATTTGAATTATTTAAATTAATTAAATCTTACCTCATGCGGTTTGTATTGCTCGAATGGCTCGAGCTCAAAATAATCGTTGTCGTTTGTGGTGTCCATTGCTGTAATCCAAAACCCAATGTTATTCGAGATCTTTTTTTTTATTAGTATTGTTTGAGTTTTTAATTAAACTTAAAATTAGTTTTTTTTATTGTATATTCTTCAGTTGTATTTTTAATTTTTATCTTAGATAAAAATTCATCTTTTTTCTATTTTATTTTATCTAAAATTAATTAAAAAAACGTGTAAACTATTTTTTATTTAAGCTAAACAAACCAAAGGATTAATTTCAAAATTAATTAAATAATTTGTCAAATTTTTAAAGTTATTTAACTAATTTAGATCAAAAGTCTGACTAAACTAATGTACGGAATCGATTTTGGACTTAACTAAAGCTCACGCGTCCACTCGAGTGCAGACTAAAGCTATTCTTGACCAAAATTATATTTTTTTTTCAACTAATAAACAATTGTTTATTTACAATGCTTAGACTAAACTAAACTCAATCGGTCTCAATTATTCCGAGCATAGTTTATGTATAGACTGAGTATCTTTTAAGTGACATTGAATTGATTGGCTTTTCATGACTTGTCTCATTTGATTGATTATCAAATTTTCATGACCAATACGTTCGGGATAAGAGTCATAACTTAGACGCACCTGTCCACGATGGAAGATAAGACTCAGAAAATCAGCATGGTCATAGGTCTCAACTCCCGGGCATTCACTTTGAGGCTAATTATCGCAGACCTATTCTGCTTTTTGGCTTTGGGGCTTTATTTTCGGTGAAAATTTGAAAAAAAAATTACCCTAAAAATCTCGCTACATTTTTCTACATTCTACATTGTAGAGCAATGTAGCGATTATAAAAAAAATAGAAATTCAAATTTGTTTGAAAATAAATATTCTAATTTTGTCCGCGGCTTATTAAGATTTTTCAAATGAGTCCTGATTGACAAAAATAAAATTTCAAACCTATTCAAAAAGAAATACAACAAAAAAAAGAAATAGCTACTACGAAACGAGTCAAGAAAATTCTTGACAAAAACTATAAAAAATATCTCAAAGTACCTTATTGTTATGATTATGGGTCTTTTAAAACCAAGAAACAAAAACTTATAATTGTTACATAAGTACTTATGATTTCTTTATTTAATTTGAACCTTTCATTAAAATTTTAATAATTACAAAATCAAAAATAAAAAAACCAAATCTTTAGATTGTCATCATTATCACTTTGATCTAATTCGCTATTAAACAACCCTAGCCTAAACACTTTGTATAATCCAGATCCTAGTTCTTGCATTAAGCCCAAAATTAATTCAATCCAAGGCTTGGCTAATTTAGAGCTTCCTTAAATAGAACACTTAATTTAGAGCAACATTTAATTATGGACAAATGCTAATATGGAATCAAAATCAGTATGAATTAAAATATTTCTGGTTCATAGATTAGTAAAAATATTTTCATATTAAAAACCAAAGAGTTCATGTTAATTATTATTGTTTTAACCTTCTTAACAGACGAATTAAAATTTGCTAGTAAATCGTGATATATCGAAATATTTAAATCTAATTTACAGCGAAATGTTTGCTCAGTGTATACACTGGACAGGTATGTTTGTAATTAGCGCGACATATTCTTGTGTACACTTGGAATTAGGTCCAGACTGAACCAAAATTAAAAGGAGGCAACTTTTACAAAAAAAAATTCCAAACCTTAGGCCTCAAGTTAACAGAGTTTAGTGAGGCTTGATTTTTTTGAATTCCATTTATTTTAGAAAATAAAAAATTTAATTATTATTTGAATTAATTATTATAATTTTTTTATTATTTTTGAATGTAAAAATTTTCCGTTTTATTGTTTTGGTCAGAATGTTGACTAATGAATCTGGGTCAGTGGTTTTAGATCGAACTTGTTTGATCTATTTAAAAGAAATTGAACCAATTCTATCCATGGCTCTCTAAAATAGAAACTACCAACTTATTTGCATACTCACTGTGTCATTTAACATAATATCTTTGATCAGAAACATATTCTCTTAGATTTTCACCCAAAAAATATTGATTTATATGCCTAATGCATAGCTAATGTAACATGGTATTAGAAAAAAAGTCTTTTTTGGTAATTTTTTTTACCAGTAGCTAAAATTAAACTTTAAAAATAATTAATAATTTTTTATCCTGGAAGAAAAATAAAGAAATTTAACATTATTGAAGTATAATAGCTACCATAGGTGACCTCCTAGTAGGCCACCTCCGCAAGCTAGTCTTGCTGTAGCTTATTATTATTATTATTATTATTAATAGTTTTTTTTTGGAAAGAGGGTTGGACAAAAAAGATCAGGCCAATTTAAACTACACTTAAAACAATTCTTAAGAGACTTTTGATATCTTGAGATCATAAAATAAACAGATAAAATTATTTAAGGTAAAATTATTTGACTAAACTTTGACAAATCTTTTTTTATCTTTGAAAATAAAAAAATAAATAAGCTTATACTTTAAATACATAACTTAATATAAATGCTAAAAGTGCCATTGTTTAAAAATTCAAATTATGAAACTAATTCTGTGCCTTCTGATAGTTTTTTTTCTTACCGGAAACAATTTTTAAACAAGAAATAAATTATTAAATAGAACCAATAAATTTTAATTTTTAATTAATTCATTTTTCTTTGAATATAAATAAAATTTCAAGATCGTAAAATTAATTTTATGTTTTTTGAATTAGAATATGCAAAATGTAGACTTTTTGTCATTTAATGATTAATTGAAAAAATATGCTCTCGTTTAATATTTAGATTTTTTAAGTGATGATTAGCTTGATTACTTATTTTAGATTGATATGATTTCCTTTTTTTAACACTTTTCTAAAAAAAGAACCTCATTCTTCCAAGATTTTGATTTGTACTGATGTAGCTTTACAATAAAAAAATTAAGAAAAAAATTATTTACATATGCTTTAAGCTGTTATTAATGATCTAATCTAATATTTTATCATTTAAGACAACAAATTTAAAAATAATCTAAAAAAATTAATACAATATAATCAAAATAAATTCTACCAACGCTCATCTAAACTTAAAATGGTTATACCGAATCTTTTTTTCTGAATTTTGGTGATAGTTAAGTTATTATATTAACAAATATGGTTTTTATTTGTCCAAAAGATTGAGTATTTATATCATAATTCTTTTATTTTACCATTGTCCTACTTTATTGTCATTCACCCAAAAAAAATTTAAATATTAAAAAATAATCCAAATTATCAAATGATCTTTTGAAATTTAGAAACTGAAAAACCTTTTTTAAGAATAACACCTTAATCATTAACCGAGTAATTATTAAATCAATTAAAATTAAATATCTTTATTTCAACATTAATTATGCATTTAATATGTATAGAAACAAAATAATGATAAAAAATTAATGAAAAAATGCTTCTAAATTTTCGGTAATAATTTGATTATTTCAAAGTATATTTTGAAAAGACTTATATCAATTTCAAGATTATTATAATAATTTAATACCTGTATTTATCGGTTAGGTAATTCTTATATCATAATTTAAGTAGCTAAAAACATTTTTGTATTTAAAACTAGTTTTGTCACTAATTAATAATTATTTATATTTAATAACAGTAAGTGGTTCTCAGAATAAATCATACTTTTGTAACTTGGTTGCAGTGAGCTTATTTATAAATATTACAGAGCATATTGTGCCTAATTTGGAACGACCAAATATTTATTTTCTCCATAATAATATAAAAGCCATTATCAATTCGTTCTTATCCATGCAATATTCTTAGCTTAGAAGTTGAACCTATGCTTGAGGATTTGGGCTACTTTAAATATTTTTCTGTCTTTAACAACACGAAAACATAAGCCAATTTTTAGTAAAGAATAAGAAATAAATTTGGCTTTAGATGCTTTTGAGTTGGTTGTATATTTAGCTAAAATCCACTTTCCTAATCTAGTCTATTATTTAATATTTACCATTAGTAATATGCATTAGAGTTGTAAAAGATAGAATCTGAATAGTAACATTAGAAAATATTTTTTTGTGTATCTTAAGTCATCCAAAATAAACCAACTAACCTGTAATTAAATTTTAGATTAGCTTTATAGGTAAGTCCTAGAATAGAAGAGAAAAATTCTAAGCAAATATTCATGGATATATTCTCGGTAAGTTTAGTAAAACAAATAAAGTGATTTAAAAAGAAAAATATTTTTATTAAGTTTTTTTTTGTATTTGTTTTTTGATTTACTTTCTTATAAAATAAATTTACAAATTTCTTTTTAAAAAACTTTGAGTAAGTTTATTAAATTTTGAATTATTTTATTCAGCCTAATTGAGGTATTTTATTTAAATATGGTTTGTAAGTTTTCTATGAAATAAATATGACTAAGTGCTCTCTGTCTATCGTTTAAATATATACGCTTCACATGAAGCTTATCGAAGTTCTAGTCTTAGGAATCAGGTTGGACAACAGTGTTGGCTAATTCACCAAAATTTGATTAGCTTCGGTCAATGGGTCTCTTAAAATTAAAATTTTTTTCTTAAAGAAATCTGGACATAATTGTTTTTGTTGATTCAAAAATTTAATTAAAAAAATTATTTAATTCAATACAAACAATTAATGAAAGAAAAGCATTTTTCTTAAGATGAAAATCAAAGTTTTCATATTAAATTTAAATTTTTCGACTCATTAAATAAAAGAAAATATTTTTGTATGAAAAAAAAAATTGTAAAATAAAGTTATTATAAAAA
The DNA here is from genome assembly GCA_016802295.1 of Brachionus rotundiformis. Taxonomy (NCBI): domain Eukaryota; kingdom Metazoa; phylum Rotifera; class Eurotatoria; order Ploima; family Brachionidae; genus Brachionus; species Brachionus rotundiformis. The sequence goes on from JAESIW010000200.1 coordinate 1,317,896, forward strand.
ATTGACTTAACTTTAAATATTTGAATTCTAAAATAATGCAACTAGAGCTATGAGAATATAACAAACTACCCTTAAGTAATTGTCACTAAAAAAATTTTAATAAAACAAAATGCCCTTCAGTTTTTGATTTTTAACTAAAATTTCCACTCTAAAATCGAGTTAATTAGTTTAAAAATTTAAAATTTTTATTAACAAAGAAGTTATGGTATTATCTAGACATAATTCATTTATTCCATAAAACCTGCAAGCTATAAGTAACAAATACTCTGAATTAAAATTAAATTATTTTCAGAAAGTGATTAAAAAAAATTAAATATAATTAACTCCAAATCCAATTAAGTTTGTATTATATTTTAAATTAATACTATTAGGCTAAAAAAATTTATACAACTTCATATTAAACGATTATTAATTTTTCTGATAGTTCAATAAAAATGCATTTAAAATAGATATTTGAAATTAAAATTATTTAAGTTATATAAAATAATGATAAATTTTTTATTTTTTAATCTTAGAAAATTTAAACCTAAAAAATCAAATATTAAAGATTAGTGAAAAATTAAAACTGCATTAAATTTAGCAAACAAAAAAATTTCTCCTATTTTTAATCATTAGATAAATAAAAATCAAAAATATTTTCAAAAGAATATTAGTTTCAATCGTTTTAATTTATAATAGTATTTTCCAAAAGTCCTTGAATATTTAAATTAAAAAAGAAGCTCTAAAAAATGTTTCCATATTTAAGCAATTAATCGTTGTCAAGTATTCACAAAAAGTTTTAATAAACCCAACTGTATAAAATAACTCATTTTATTAAAACAAAAACAAGAAAATTAAATAAATTGACCATTTACTAAATGGACTACAAATTAAAATTAGCCTAGAAAAAGTTTAAATGAAATTAAAACTTTTTAACAACTAAAATCCTTTTCTATTTATAAAGCAAAGAATACTTAGGAAAAAAATTTAAAAATCATTGAATTTATTCAGTTTCATGGTAAATAGATACCATCTATTTGATTGAAAACAAACAAACTTTGTACAAAATAATTCATTTAATTTTTTAAAATTAAAAACAAACTTACCAAGATCGACACCAATACCTAAACTAACTGTTAGCTTAGATTTGATTAATATTCAAAACTAAGATTAGGTAAATTTAATTTTTTATAAATATAAATAATTTAACAAGTATTAATTTTGAAAATTTTATTTCAAAAAAAATTGGTTACTTTCCTCGTGCAAAGCATATACTGCATTAACAACATTCACCTAAAATCAAATGCATTCATTAATGCTTTAGCAAATGCTTTAGTTTATGGTATTTCGCTTTGAATTAATGCATCAAGTTTTTTCTGATCATACTCTAATTGGTGGCAAATTTTTCTCAAATTTTAAATTTAATGTATGCATTTTCCTATTGATATATGGTAAAAATCCGATTTAATCAATCGAATTTCGGTCAAATTCAGACTTTTTATTCTTTAAAAAGTAAAATTTAATGATTTAATTTTCCAAATCCATTTTAGAAGAGTATCTAAATACTGCTTTTTTGATAAAAAATGAACAAGCAAAAAAGAGAAGGTAAAAAGAAAGACGTTACCAATGAAATCGTCACCAGAGAATACACCATCAACTTGCACAAAAGAATACACGGAGTGTAAATGGAGATAATGATTTTGATTTAGATTTAAATTTTTATTTTTTAAAGTGGATTTAAGCGAAGAGCCCCAAGAGCCTTGTCTGAAATCAAGAGATTCGCTCAAAAACACATGGGTACCGAAGATGTCCGAGTTGATTCCAGATTGAACAAATACATTTGGTCAAAAGGCATCAAGTAAACAATTTTTCCTCAAGTTTGTCCTTGGAAAAGTTATTTTTATTTATTTACAGCCATGTTCCATATCGTGTGCGAGTTCGCTTGGCCCGTAAGAGAAACGAAGATGAAGACTCACCACACAAATTGTACACTTTGGTAACCTATGTGCCAGTCTTGACCTTCAAAGGTATTTTTATTGTCCAAGTTTACCAATCAATTAGCTAATTAAAATTTTTTTTATAGAATTACAGACTGTCAATGTTGAAAGCGAATAAATTTATTAGACGATTTAAATAAAAAAAAGCGTTTAATAAAAATATTTTCGATCAGCAAAAAATTTTTTTAATTTAAATCCAATTTAAATCTGCTTTAACCATTATTTAAGAGAATTCCTCGAAAAAAAATATTAATTTATTAATAGTTATTGTATTACACAATTAATTTCCTTAACAACTAACTTTTTATTTTCAAAAATATAAACAACTATAAAATAACAAATTAGAAGTAAGATTTTACGACAGTGATTATTTTACAGCAGAATTAAGAGAGTCATTCAAAGCTGGTGAAAATAAATAATTAGACATGAATTTTCCATACTTAGAACCCTTTACTTTTTTCGCCTGCAATTATTTTTTTTAATAAAAGAATTAAAGTTATTGAAACTGGTTGCGTAATCTGATTTTATTTTCAGTTTAATTTTATTAATCTATTATTTCTGCTAATTTAATTGACATTAAACATAAATAAAATACACTAAATCACAAAATTTAAAAAAAAATCATGATGCTAAGGAATAATAATTGTCCTCATATTTTTTTATTTAGAATTTTATTAAATATTTTTTTTATTAAGACTTCTATTTACAAATAATCAAAATTTTAATAATTTTTTTTTAACTATTTGAAAATCTATTTAATTTTAATTTTATTTTGACATTTTTCATACAGACCTGTTTAAATACCAGAATTGAAAAAAATATTTTCAACCCAATTTAATTGCAATTAATTTCTTCTTGTGAGAATAAATTAAACAAACTTCCTTTAGTTTTTGGTAAAGATTTCCTGATTATTAATCAAATAAGCATATTTAAATTTTATTAAATTTCTTATTTGAAGTTATTAGTTTTCAAAGTCAAATAAAATTAATTTTTTTCAAAGCAATTTTTAAGTACTACTAAAATAAATACAGCTTAAATTTTCCTATTATTTTCTACTACCTTTTTGTAGCCACGAGCTATAATTTTTAAATTAAATTTAAATATAAAGCAGAATATTTCCTTTAAAACAATAAATTGTTTTCAGTTTTATTTTTATTTATATAAGGTATTGCGTCGATTTTAGTTATTTTTTCGTTAAAATTTTAATTTTTAAAATATAGAAACAATTAAAAAAAACTATTGTAGAAATGGATGATAATGAGGTAATTTTATGAAATTTTGATTCTTTATTTAAAATCAATATTTTAACTTTTTAATATGTAATTATTTTAGCCTTTAATAAAATAAATTACTATTAAGGATTTTTCGATTATTATCTATTAATAAATCAGTTATTAAGTTATTATTTAAAGGATATTTTCAATGTAATGCCTCTATTTAGAGAGGATGATAATGAACAAACTCAAGAAGAAGTCGATTTCACCGAAGCTCAATTAGCAGGTATGTTTTTGAATTCTTTAGTTTTAAAAAGGTTTAACAAAGCTAATATATGCATATATTTTTTATTTAAATTATATATTAATGGTTTATTTATTTACCAAGATTTCGAGGACTCGTTTAAAAGAATAGACAAAACAAATTCTGGTACTGCCTTGATAAGCGAATTAGGTTCTTTGCTTAGAGCAGTAGGCTTGAACCCGTCACTTAAACTGATTAGGGAAATTACTGAATGGTTCGAATTGAATGGTATTTATAAATATAAAATACAAAAATTCTTAATAAAACTAAATTTTTAGATATTGACCGAATTGATTTTAATCAGTTTATTAAATTATTAAAAAATACATGGAAAGCTAATGATCCTCAAGAGCTAAGACAAGCTATTGAAGTTTTTGATCCAGTTGGAAATGGCTATTTTACAGTAGATCAACTAAAGAATTTTCTTTTGAGTCTCGGAGAACCACTTGATGAAGATGATTTTAAAGAAATACTTAAGACGATTTCAGTGCAGCCTGACGGGACTGTTAATACAGAAGGTTATTTAAAAATTAGAAAAGAATTATTTCTATTTATCTTTTTTTTTAAGATATCATACAATTACTAACAGCCGATTATAAATAGATTTTTTTATCTACTTGTCTACAATCTATAAAAATCGTAATATAAGTTTTCTAATTATTCATCTTTAGAGCAAAAATTGTAGTTAACATTTGTTTTTAATTATATTTAAAAATTTATTTATTTTTATTTAAATCTCAATAAAATATTAATAAATTTAATCACTTTTAGACAAGAATATTCTGGTAAATTAAACTAATTTTTAACTAAAATTTATATATAAAATGTCACTTTTATTGCGTCACAATTATCCGAATATTTGAAAAAAAATTAAATACATTCATTAAAAATTATTTTTTTGATTGAAAACAAGCGGTGTTCTTCGATGGCTCTCTTTCAAATTCATCAGAGCTGTATGTTAGGTCCTCTTTTCTTTATTATTTTCATAAACGATCTAGCTTTTGTTCTTAAAAATCACAACATAAACTGTAAAATAAAATAAACCTTTTTTTTATTTCTTAAAATTATCATGTGACTGAAAGGAAGGACTAAATTTTCATTCAAATCTGCCAAGGTTTCTCCTAAATTATTTTTAAAATAAAAAATAAATATTTAAAAATTTAAAATTGTTTAGAATTTTTAACATTATTTTCTCTTATATCATTAAAAATTGAGACAGTACCTGAATTTAAACTTTTAGGTGTAATAACTGACAATTAATTAAGTTCTGCTAGTCATTATTCTTTCATCCTATCGATTTCGGTATAGTAAATGATTATCTCGAGACTCTAGATCTTTACGGATTTCTTTATTTCTAATATATTAATCATTAAGTTTTGGCAAATTGAAATGTAAGATCAAATTAAAATGATTGTGTTTAAAATTTTTTATTAAAAATAGGTTTCTAAATATTTTTCGATTTAAAATTTAAAAACTCATCGCAAAAGTATATTTTCCAAGTAAACATTCAATTTCTATACGAAATTTTCTATTTCTGCAAAAATTTTATAAGCAGAGTTATTCACAATTCTTGGCTATGGCTTAACATGGCTTATTACACATTAATGTATCTGCTTAAATTTTTTTAATAAAATAAATTCTTAAAAATCTATTATAAAATAGTTTTTGAGCATGACCATTTAATTTTGAACATATACTTCAATATACATAAGCTTTGCTTTTTTTCCTACAAGATTTTTATAAAATCAGGATCACCTCTTGCCCTTTAAACTCATCTTATTGTGAACGAATCTCTTGAAAACCAAGTAAAATTATGTTGTTTTGGGTTTATCAAAAATTTTTCCAGACTTGACATAGACTATGTAAATCTATAATTTTAAGAATCAAAATCAAATCGTCCTATTAAAGTTTACTTTATTTTAAACAGATTAGAACATTTTGATGACAAAAATTTTTTGTTTTATGTTTATAATCAAGCAACAACAAAAAGAGTTATTTTTGTAAATATCCTATTCTTTAGTTTTTTTAAAAAATATTAATTATCTTCTTATAAAATATTAAATTCCAGATTTAAAACCATCAAGATTCTATATTCTTATTAAATATCTATTTAATATAGCTGCTTTTTTGTAGTAGTAAAAAAGTCAATATATTCAATTAGTAAATTATTTTAATTAAAAAAAAAGAATCGTTTTAATTTTGTCAAAACAGACTGTAACGATTTGTTGGTCAACAAATTTGAATTACTGAATTTAAAAAATTTTAATTTTAAATATTTTAAACAGAATTTAAATAAAATAGCTAAATTAATTTACTTAATTAATAAAATTGTTCACATTTGTTAAATCTGTTTAAATGACTCATGTACACAAAAAGGTATAAATAGGAAATCATTTTGGTCATTAAATCATTTCGTTTTTTTTATTTTTGAAAAACGATTAAAAAAATTTTAGTCACCATAACTTTGCTGATACATGTCCGGTATATTCTCAGGGGTATACAGTGAGAGTTAACAACAAAGCTTGAATATTTAGACGTTGCAGATGATTTGATGATTTGATGTTAATATCAAATCGGGAAATGGACATGCATATGAAAACACAAGATTTGGTGAACAACGCTAGACCAACTGGATTGGAAATAAATGAGGCCAAAACGAAAGTCATGTGCATAAACACCAAATTGGATATCCCGATTACCATAGATGGTACACAAATTGATTGTGTCAATTAATTTACATATTTCGAAAGTATCATAAGTGAAAAAAAATGTATACGCTAAGTTTTAGAAAAAAGATCATTACTTATCATTTATATTATTCAAATTTTTATTTCATTTTCAATAAAATATTAAATTCAAAGTTTTTTGAAAATTAGATTTTTTATATTTTTGTTTGTTTCAAATCATTTGGTTCGAAAATTAGTAGGACTATATTTGGTCAAAATTACTTGATTATCTTAGAAAATAGACATTTTCATCTTTGATGTTAAAAGATTTAAGGATATTTTTACATATATGTATTAATTGTTTTAAAATTTATTGTAAATACATATAGGAAGTAAATAAATTTTGAAATGTATGAATTTAAATTGTCATCAATTAATAACATAAAACCGTAACAATTTATTTTTCGTTTATAATTAAATAAAGGATTAAGGAAAAAAAAAGTTTTTTTCTTATCTATAATGTCTGCCATTTATAAAGAATAATTACACATTCAAAAAGTATAATACCATGTCATTGTCAGTCCAAATTAGTTTTTGTTGAAAAGTTATTCACTGGATGATGATTGGAAAAATTTTGACTTGACGAGCTGGTACCTGAATTTTGATTAATTGATAAAATGTTGTTTATCAAAAATTTAGAATTAGGATTTGGATTTGATGTAGATGAGGACGCTGTGGGCAAAGAGATCAAATTTGGTGCATTGAGTGGCTTATTGAGCACACTAGTACCACTTGGTGGACCCTGGTTTATAATTCCACCTATAGTATTCAATATTTGAGTTGAGTAATTCTTCTCTATTAAACTGTCTATATCAACTTCATCTTCCTCATTATCATCACTGTTGAGCAATGATTTTTTTTCCTCATTTTTCATTAAATCCATTTTCATAGAATAATTAGAGTGTCCAGTAGCACCTCTGTTATATGTGTTGGTCGAAGCCGGATTGGATGCTTGTCGGACAACAGCAGTGTCTTTTTCGTTCAGTTTTGAGTTCAAAAAGACCAAGGTTGGCTTATACTTAGCCGGAATTAATAAGGTGACAAAAATGGCTATTAAAGCCAGAGCGGAGCCAAATAAAAAAGGAGGCCCAGGCATCAAATGAGTACTAGCATAGGTTTCTTTTGCTGAATTGTTGTTGTCAGTGCCATGTGCGGAAGATTCTCCTGAATTTTCATTCAAGCTCACTTTAAATATCCAGAATATGAAGCCGTAGAGAGCAGGACCAATACCATTGCACAGGCCTCGGATTCCGGTCACCATTCCTTGGGACACACCTTGCTGGTCAACATGTGACTGATTCGAAATAAAAGCACTAATAGCTGGATACCCGATACTAGATAGCGCTGCCAAGAGACCGGCAAACCATATGAGCCACTCTTGTCCTGCAAAACCATATATAGCCAGCTGTAATACTTGGAACGCCAGACCAATTATTATACTCTGACGATTTCCAAAATATTTTATTAATATAACTAATATGGCAGCCTTTTGACAAATAAAATATAAAAAAAATCTTATAAAGTTTTTCTCAAATTTACTTGAGCTATGCATGACAATATACCAACATAAGCAATAAAGTAAGCCACTTGGTTCTGGCTAAATCCGACAATTAATTTTAAGTAAACAAAAAAGCATGAATATTGTCCGGCTTCTGGTAAATATGATAAAAAAGTAATGATACAAAGTAACAAAATGGTGCGATCTTTAAAAATAGCTTTTAAAGATTTGAATGGGTCGACATTTTCCCAACTGATTGATTTAGATCGTTCTCTTAGCTTTTCTGGCAACGACTCTGGTACAGCGACTAAAATAAAAAATAAATCAAAAATGGCTATGGCAGTCGCTAAGGCGATAACAAAATTTTCTGAATAAAAACGACTAAGATACGAGCCCAGAGCAGGACTTGTGATTAGACTAGCGGCAAATGTGGCTGATACAAGACCATATGCTGTCGTTCGGTTTGATTCATCGGTGACATCGGCTACATAGGCGAATACCACACTGAACGTGACTGCGAATAGACCACTAATGGATATCATCGCAAAATACCACATTGGATTTATGCGCATTAATGGTATTGGTAAACAGGTAAAAAATACTGTTATCAACAAGAATACTTTGCGGCCCCATATATCTGATAGAGCACCGATCATTGGAGCACTCAAAAATGATAAAATTCCTTTTAGTCCATGTATCAGACCATTAGCTAAAAATGTGCTATTTGGAAATGTTTCATTTAAGACCTTTTATATCAATTAATTAATTTATAGTTTTATTTTATTTTTAAAAAAATCAAAATTTTAACTAAAATTAAATCAATCTTAATTTATAAATTTTTCACTACATTTCAATTATTTTAAGATTTTTCAAATTATTTAATAAGAAAATTAAAATGAGATTTATAAATTATCATCGGCCAGTCAAATACTTTCAATATTTTAACCAAGTTTTCGATTATCTATTTCTCTTTACTCCTTTAGATTTTCTGTAATATTATAATTATATTAAATTTAAATTAATTTAATTCGTTTTTAAATAAATGAAGCAATCAAACAATCAAATTAGATAGATAATAGTTCTATTTTAGCTAATTATTTAGATATTGGGCTGCATTATTAAATTATTTTTTTAAAACTAATAATATTTTACAAAAAGCTTCTACAATAGAAAATTAAATTATTTTTTTTCTAGTTTGTAACCAAAAATTTGCCTCTTAAAATTCTTCAATGAATTAAAATCAAATTAACCAAACAAGTGGTTAAGTATAAGCATTGATGCTAATTAATTTTTTTAACAAAAAAATCAAAATTAGCAAAAAGGTAAACTGTGAGTAAAAGAAAATAGAAAGAAAATAAAATTTTGGTTTATGAATTTTAGAAAATGTTATTAAATTAAAATTTATGTTTAAAAAATCACTACAATAAAACTGATTAAGCTTTGGAAGCATTGAAGTCTTAGGATTTATCAACAATTTAAATTTTATTTTTATGTTTTATGAATGTTTGCTTAAATACAATATTTTTATTACCTAGAAAAATAATTATTAAATTTAAAATTTAAATTCTTATACCAAACTCTGTTCTCATTAAGTTTCATATTAGGAAATAGAAACAAATAAAATTTTTTTGTTTTACAAGCATAAATTTAAAAAATTTGATTAAAAAAATATTTAGTTACTTAACTACGAAGCATATTGATATTTTTATAAAATTAATTTCCAAAATAATTTAAAATAATTGAAATTTGTTTATTTTGGTTTGAAAATATTTGATTGATTTTTTAAAAAATTCAAGATAACCTAATTAGATAAGAAATTTCATTTAAATTTATAATCAATTGGACCTAATAGCTAAAATTTGAATGGGTTTTTATTTAAAAAAAAAACATAATTACAGTGATAACTTGATCCGTAAGAAGACCCCATGCAAAAAATTCTAAAAATATAACAATTAAGGCATGTACAAAGCTTGCTTTACCAATTCCAGAGGACTTTAAAAGCAAAATCGTATGATTTATTTTAAAATTTAAATGAACTTTTACCACGTAGCCGTGTTGAATTGGATTGCTGGAAAGAATATTCGACGCGCGCTTCCGCTTCGTTTTTGAGCTTTGGCTCGCCGAATGCATTTTAATTCGGAAAAAACGAATTATTTTTTGGGAAATTATTTTTAATTTTTCTATACACTTTAAATTTGATGTCGGCAAAATATTTTGAATTTTATTCTGCTCATTTAAATTGCTTTTGTGTAAAGTTAGCTTAAATATCAAACAAAATTGAAAATAAAATTTGATAATATTTTAAGCTAAATTATTTTCATTTTATTATAAAATAAAATAGAAAAAAAATATGTCGATTATTTTGTCTTGGAATTATTCTAAATATCTGCTTTGGTAAAACACTCCTAAGCCATTTTTTAGCATTGTTTTTGTCTTAAAAATTATTATTCTATCTCCAAGAAAAAACACATTTAAAAATTTAGAACAATGCTTACTTTTAGATATTTAATTATACTACTTGGAGATATTTTTAACAAAAATTATCTAATATTTGTTTTTTTTAATTCCTTTGCACTCAAAATATCTCACACTCTAAAATTAACCATAATAACTTTAAAAAGCCAATTAGTTCAAAATGTTTAAAAATAACTCTAAAAATCAGCTACTTATACATTCAGAAAATATAAATGATAATTGTTTATTTTTGTTTGTTTTAATAAAATTATATTTTAGATGCGTAATTAAATCATGTCTGTAAATTTACAAGATGATTCATCATGCTATTATTAAAATAAAATTTTCATAATCAAAATTTTATATTTTTCCAGAACTGTAGACCAAATTTGATAAAGAAAATTTATTAAAAGTTTTAAATTAATTAATTCAAATAAAAATTTGATAAAATCTAGCAATTTTGATTTCCAAATGCATTAACTTATTAACTGTTTAAAAAGTAAAAATGCTACCAATTCGTTGAGGCTGATTCGGTCGCATTTGCTTTTAGTTTAGAATAAATCAAACTAAGTCAGATTGAGCAAGAATGGTTACGGAGTCTGATTTTTTATTCTAGGAATAAATTTAAGCGTAAGCATTTTCTGTAGGATAAAATATGATAAATCAAAATAATATTTATATGAATAAAAAGGCTGTTTTAGAATATCAAAAATCGTTTTTTATTTTTTTTGCATAGATTCTAGCTTTATGGTTAATTATTATCTTAATTATGAGAGATTAAGATTTTAAAAAAATTGATTTTTCATGTTAAGAGATAGCGATAGATTTAAATAATGATTTAAGTAAGTCAGGAGCAAAATTCGAGCTCTCATCATATCTCCATTCTGGATAGACGAGACGAATTTGGTTGTTCCCTAATCTTAATGTTTTTTAAAAGCCAACTCAATGATTAATATCATAGCTTTGATAAAATAACTTATGATTTAATTAAATTTTTTTTTTAAATTTAACTCTTCAGAATTTTCTAAATGTATTTTTCAATCATCTGTTTAAAATCACATCCCAATTAAAATCAAGTTTTATCAATTATTTCAAATTTATTCAAATTTTACATCATGATTATTTTTTGGCAATTAATTTGATATTATTTTACTTTTAAATTTTTTAAAATTGTTTCATAAAAGATAATTCATTAACAAAAAATATTTAAATTATTAGTGTCTCTTTAAATAATAAAATGAATTTAGTGCATAATTTATTATCTGTAATTCTAAGGTAGTCCGATTCAAGTTCTTATCAATGTAAATCTTGCTACTGATACAAAGCTCCAAGCTTATTGTTTTTTTAACTTTTCAAAAGAAATTTTACTTAAAATATTAGATTGTTTTTAAAAGCATTATAACATGATTAGATACAAATCATATTTAAATATATGGTCAGAGAGTAACAAATAATTTATTTTAAAATATATAAAAATCAAATATTCAATGAGGGATTGTTATATTTAATTTATTTAATAAATATTAATAATTAAATTCATTTTTAAGAAATAAATTTATAAACTTAGACCTTCTTTAAAATTTGAATTTTAACTAACTAAGGAAATTTGTTTAAAAGATGCTGTCACCAATGATTTAATAAATAAAGTTTAGTTAAAAGCAAAAATTTTACTGACTTCCCATAAAAAGTTAATCACTTTTTCTATGGAAACGGTTTGGCAGCTAAACTTAAAAAAATAAAACCTCTTTGCTTTTTTTAGTTTTTTATTTAGTCTAGTAAACATAAATAATTAAAAATTATTTTTTTATAGTTTTAAATTTTATCATCTGAAGAATTTAAAATCATGAAATAATTTCAATCAATTATTTATTAAATAAACAGAGAATTATTTGAAGAAAAAAAAACATTTTAATCACTTTAAAATCAAATAATTTGGATTATCATACGCAAATAAATATTCTTTCATTTGAATTATTTTAATTAAAGAATGAAAAACTTAATTTCTTATTTTTTCTTGAATTTTTAATCTACTATAGGAATTAAATATTATTCGATACAATTTTGCAACTAATCAAACAAAATAAAAAAAAGTTCTTAATTTTATAAAACTAAAAATAAAATTTGACTGATATCATATTAGTTCACTTTTTTCAAAATTTATATTAAATTATAAATTGACAAAAAAAGTTTTTATATATTATATTAATTTTTCGAACATAAATTTAATAATCATTAAAGTTTAACTTGAAAAATTTGAAAATTTTAACATCATCAACAAAATCAAAATTATCTGGAATTTAATTTTTTTGTGTGAAGATTCTGCATAGTTCGGCATAAAATATTTATCCTCAAAGGCCAAAGACGATTTTCATCATAAAAATATTATAATCTTTAATGTATATTGATAGAAATAAGTCAGCGATCTCTAAGTTTTCGGGAAAAATTTGATCTAACTTTTTTAATTCGTTTGCTAGTAAAAGCATAATTTCCTCTGGAAAATTTATGCCTTCCTTTATTTGAAACCATTTTAATTTTTATAAATAAAAATTTTGTAGAAATCACCTATTTATAACTGATAAATAAAGCTAGAATACTAATGTGGGCTTTACCAAAAAAGATAATATTACAGAAGATAGAAAATGAATATACTTATTCTTGGATAAAAAGCTTTTTTAAATTTTTTGATTCAAGTTTTAATTTAATTAAAAAAATGAACCATTATGCCCTATTCTATGATCATTAGACGTCCATGGGTTTTCTTTACACAAACATATCCATGTTTGTCTCCGTGTGTGTTTCATCTTTTTCAGCTCTTATTCAACAGCCCTTTTAATCAACTTTAAAATAAAAAAGGTCGTTTAATCAACTGTGGACTTTAAGCATTTTTCTTTCCTAGAGGTGTCCAAAATAACGCAACTGGAAGACAGAATTTTGTTTCCAAGCCACTTATTTAGTTTTTGTCTTCTTTTTCGAACTCGTTTCCAATTTTCTACCATTCTATGAGGTAAAAATTTTTCTCTTTAACTGATCCTTGTGATATGCTTCACTAGCCTGTGATTTCCTTCCCATTTTGAAGAGTTGGTAGGGCCAAAATTTCAAGCTCGTAACAAGCTCTAAATTGTACTTTTTCTAGCAATTTTTCTCTTTTTAAGTAAAAGGCCAACAAGCTGCCTAAGCGTTAAATTTATTGATCAATTATAAAAATCTTTCCAAGACCATTCATTTACTTTACATTTTTTTCACAATAATAGAAAAATATTTTTAATCACTTAATCGTGTAATTTATTAAAATTTAATCAATATTTTTTAATTTAGATTTGATTAAAATTCAAGTTTTAGTTGGTTTTTGATATTATCTTTAAAAAAAAAATGGTATATTAAACTAAGTCTATAAATATAATAAAAAAAGAAAAGAATTTTATAACCTAGATTTAATAAATGTTTAAAATTGTATTGATTTTTCTATGAATTTAGTTGTTATGACATTAGTTTCTACGGTTTTTCAACGAGCCTTTCAAATATTCAAGAAAAATGTTAAACAAATCTTATTTTTAAATGTGACAAATATTTAATTTTGAAAAAATAAGAATATCAAAAATGTTTTAATATTAATTCAAATTTAGTTCTTGAAATAATATATATTAGGAATTGACAGCAAATAAAATCAAAATGGTATAATTCATTGTTTAAAATCTCTCTGTTCACTAATATTCTTTCACAGGCACAAAGCTTTAGGAACAATTTAAGCGAATCAAAGCTTAAAAGTAATCCATTAATTAACATTTAGAGAATAAGAATTTTTTTTATTTATGTTTATTTTTGGAAAGAAAAATTTGATTTAATTTCTGTTGACGAAGGAAAGACTCTTAAAAAAGAGGACGCAATTACTGTGATAAGAGCTTTAGGTCAAAATCCATCACAGAAAGAGTCCCAAGAAGCCTTGTCAAAGGCAGGTCTAAGCTCAAACACTTTTCTAACTTTTCAAGAATTTAAACTTTATGCAGAAAATATTTGGAATGATGAAGATGATGAATCGCTAGAAAGTATTTTGTACTCGGCATTTAAACAATTCGATAAAAATCAGAGTGGATCTATAGACTGTAATGAATTTAGAGAACTGATGCTAAAGTATGGCGAACCACTGAGTTCTAAAGAGTGCGATGAGCTTATCATGTTGTCTGATATGAATCATGACGGCAAAATAAGCTATCTAGGTAAATTAAATCCTTACAAAAGAATAATTTTTTTGTACTTTATTTTTAGAATTTATTCGACTTTTTACTCAAAATCTTGATGATTAATTAATTTTTAATTTGCATGTTTTTTTTTTTTATTTTTTTTAAATAAATTTTAAAATTTTGCTCCTATTTACTTACTCTCTTGAAAATTAAGATTTTTTATTCTTGAAATATTTTAATTAATTTGAAGATTAAGAAATTTAATATATATGTACTAATTAAGAAAAAAATAGGAAAAGATTTTAAGCCAAAATTTCTAAAAATAAAATAATTCATTTTGGTATTGTGCTTTGTTTTTATATTTTTTATATATTTTTTTAGGAGCATTATATACGAAAATCATTAATCAATTTTTTAATTTATTTTGGAAAGCACCAGGCCATTAATTGAAAGTTTAAATATCCCGAAGGTGCGTGCGAGCCAAATACCATAATTCATTTAGATAATTCGAATGCTTCACTGGTCACAAGATTTAATATACTATACTCCATGTCTGTGCTATGTCTTTTTATCTAAAATGTAGATTAATTTTTATAGTTATATAATTAAGTTAGAAAAATTTTTAATTTTTAATTAAATTTTTAAAAAAAGTCATTTGAGATAAATTGAAATAATTTTGTATCAAAAGGGCATAAATAATTTTTTCTTCATAAGTCAACTTCAGAATTTGAAGTAATTTTGACCAATTTTTTCATATTCCAAATCACCAAACTAAGATCCAAAAATAGAATCAAAGATTTGTTTATTTATGAATTTATTAGCGTTAATTTTTTTTCAAATAATTAGAAAATTTTTTATTTTCTATGCCACTTAATTACTATACTTGAATTTACAAAGCACAAAGAACAAAATAATTCAGCTAAAATTAATTTAGATAAATAATAATTGAATAATTTTAAGACAAATGTTTAGCTAAAGCATATTTCAGCCATAAATTCCATTTGACTAGTAATTTTTATACCAATATTAATTATTTAATCAATTGTTTTAAATTAACTTTTTTATTTGCTTGACCGAGTCTATCTTAATGTATTTATTTAATACAGAAAGAGTTGGAATAATAAAAGCTTTTTTTTGTTTAAAAATAGATCTCAAAGCTATTGATTAAAAATCGAAAAATCTTTTTTAAACAAAATGCATGTGTTCTATTTTCTTAGTTTGGCGTCTACAAGGTGCATATATTATTTTTTTATCAACAATTGCTAGGATTTAGACATTCATTCCTTTTAAAGTATTTATTTTTATTTAAACCTAATATTAAGATTTTAATTAGTGAATAAGAAACAAAATTTTTTTATCTATACATCTATGTTTGTTTAATTTTTAAAAATTTCCAAAATTTAATGCTTCAATTGGCTCAAATTGCCAACATTAGGGAAAAAGCTTCAATAAATTCGGTCATCATCGATTCAGCATAAACTGAACCCTTTTTTCTCAACAAAAACAAATTTAAATAATCAAAAAAATAAATTGAATTTTATCTATGAGTTGTTATTCATACAAAAAGAATTTAAAAACCAAAAACAATGTCATTAGGCAAAGTGGTTAATTTTTAAATTTCGACCTTTTTTATTTTAAAGTAGATTAATTTTAAACATTGAATTGTTAATTTAAGACAGTTTTCAGCCGGTTAAAACAAAATTAAAAAAAATTTGCTAAAATATGAGAATTGGTTTAGATCGATGATTTTGATGATTTTAAAGGTATTCAATCTAAATGGTTTTTTGATTAGGCTTTTAATCGACTAAATTTTAGAATGCTAATTAGGATAAGAATTTCTCTATTCACATTATAGCTTAAAAATAAATAAAAAAAAATATATAAATGTAGCTGAATCATGCCATTGTAAATCGATAGATTAAAAATTCATACTCAATGCACATTCATCCCAAGAAATAAATAAATTAAAATTTATTTTTTATTTAATCGGATATTGTCGCTATGAGAATTTCCAGATTTTCAAAATTTATATCATTAACATCGTTTAACTTCTACATTGGAAAAAAAAACATTAATATGCAGAATTAGCTATTGAGTGCTTGTTTTTGGTATTTTTCAAAGCGTAATTTTAATAAAAATTATTTTTGTAGATTTCGAACTAAAATGTTTAATTTTAAAATCTTAATAAAGATAGCATAATTTATTAAAATTTAAACTATAATTTCAAGAGAGAAAGAGAAAAAAATTATAAAATTTCCATTTATTTTCAAGCTATTTGCAACCATCACCACCAAAACTACTTATTATAATAGTTTTATTTACAATTTATACAACATTTGTTTTCCAATAATAATATAACTCTCAAACATTAGATTAAATTGGTTAATCTATATCTAAAAAAGTTTACCAAAACGATCGTACCAAGCGAAATTTTCCAAAAATTATGAACAAAAACATCGATTGAATTTTTATAGTGATTTTAATTTAAATTTTCACTTTTAATTGGCTTTTTGAACGTAAAAAAACCTTAATTCAGTAATTTTTTTTATCTAATTATTATTTTTAGATTATTTTACTATTTTAATTAGATTGAATTGCTGATTCTCTCGTCTTAGCTAGACGATCCAGCAATTTGTATGCTTATCTAAATCGATAACATAAATACATAACAAGATAGCAGAAAATAATCAGATAAAAATCGATTTTACATTATTTCTTTGTTTCAATTTAAAAAAAATATTCAAATTAAAAAACTTTTATAAGAGACTATTCAAAAAGTATTTTCATTGATATCAATATGATTAAAGCTTATTAAATTTTTTTAAAATCAATGTTTAAACATTGAAATGTGTTTAAGTAATGAAGACTTTTTAAGTAAAAAACCAATGTACCGAAAAGAAAGAATGTCTTTTCTAGATAAAATTAAAAATTTAATTATTTGTTTTTTAAACTCCATAAATGGTAATAATAAGATTTTTATTCTGATATAAATTCAACAAGAAACAGCTATTTTTGTTACGAAAGTAATAAAATAAATTACCCTTTTTTAAGCTAAAGTTACGTTTTATTTTTTACTAATGCTAAAGTTGAAGATTTATTCTATATTTAGATTAAACTTATTTTAACCTAAAATTAATTCGACTTAGTCTTTTGACTTTGTATAGCAAAATCTAATCTTTTTTTTAAATAAACATAAAGTTGATTCATATTTAAATAAGATAAAACATCACGAGACTCTTCCCTCTTGCTTTGGCAAGCTAAAGTTGGTAATTTAAGATACATATTCAATTTAAATGACCTACATTTGTTTATATTTAATCAATAGTAAACTAAAATAGCCACTGCAGAATATTTGGTTCAAATGCGTAAGGTTAGGGCCATTTTTCAAAATAAACATTACCTTATTGATCAGAAGCCAATTTTTATATTAATTGAATTTTAGGCTAAATGTTAAATTAAGTTTAATTGCTAGAAAAATGATTCAAATTCACCTGGAAGATCAAAGTGGGTGTTTCTAATTTATGAATAAAAATTTTTCTTCCAAAATAATTACCAACCATAATTTGTTTTTTAAAGTTTTGATCAAATTTGAATCTAATGAATATTCTATTTTTTTTGTCAAAAAAATATTGTCTATGTATGAGATTTTAACAAGAGAAACAATTTTATCTAATTTTACGATCAAATTTCAAAACTTTCTTTTATATCTATAAATGAAACTAATTGTTAACTATTTTATTGTTCAATTTTTCTCCCATTTTTTAGAAATCAAATTAGAAGTAAATGTTAAAATTTAAAAAATTTTTATTCAATTGCTGTTTTTAATAATGAGTTTAAATGATAAAAGCGACATATTTTATCATCAAATAAATAATTATTATAATAATGAAAAATACAAGAAATATCTCAAAATGAATAGAATGCCCGTCAACTACTCAACAAAATTTGGCTGGCCTATCGGCATCTATTCCAAATTAAACTTTACAGTTACCGTACTGGTCATTTTTTTAATTACAAACTGCGTATCAGTTGTGCATAGCCAAGAATCAAATTTCTTCATGAATCACGGCGATGGTAACCATAATTTTATTTTAATTGTTTGTTTTATAATTTTATAAAAAAAAATTAATCTTTAAGAAATTAAATTCAGCAGTGAATCAAATGACAATCATTTAGAAAATTTAATCAACAAAAATTTGGTAAATAGTCCAAGATAATTTAAATATTTCTTTTAAAAAAAAATTTATCTATTATTCTCACAGTTTTCTATGTTCTCAAACGAGATGTCGATTCTAGAGTAATTGTCTTTATCTTTATTTTGATTGAACAAAATTAATTTTTTTATTTTCTAATCTAATCTTTTAGGTCAATTGAGGAAACATCTGAAAATTCTGACAAAACAAATTTTTTCTCAGATACTGGCTACGGCATCGACTATTCCCAAATAGCAAAATTTCATCCGCCTTGGTTGGACTTTAAACATCAGTAAGTGATAAATAAAAATTTAAATCAATTTTAAAAATTTGTTTCCATTTAGGCAAATAGGAGTACCAGTAGTTCAAACTGTCTATATAAAAAATTCTGACCAAGAGCCCCTCAAACTTGAGTCCATATCTGGCAGTACTAAACATTTTTATTGTTCATTTTTTGTAGATAAAGTAAGCTTTTTGGTATAGAATTGCTTTATTTAAAGACCATTGTAACAAAGGTCATTCCAGTAAATGGCAACTCAAGTTTTGATGTATACTTTTTGGCTCGTGAGTTAGGCAGCGTCGAAAGTGTCCTTTTTATTAGCACCAACAAAGGAATTCTCAAATATTCCGTAAAATTTTAATTGAAAAAAAATTTTTAGAAGTTGTATTTATTTTTATTCAAAGATAAAAGGCATAGGTATACCGAACCAACACAAACTAAAGCCCATATTGAATGCTAAGATACCGATAAATACAACTTTTACATCTGTTATTAACCTGCATAATCCAACTACAGAGTTTCTACAAGTAACAGAGGTCTACTCAAGTGATGATGATTTACATCTTCAAGTTCCCAATGGTGAAATTTTGGAACTTTTCAATTCTGGTACAGAACCAAGCCTCGAGCTCAAGAAAAAACATATTTACCAAAATTTTAATAAAAATAAATGGGTAGACTATTGTCTTATTTATTTATTTTTTCAATTAATAGAATATTTTTGTTTAATTTAGAATTTAGAACCTTATGAAACAAAACCAATCATGGTAATGCATTTTATGGGACGCTCTAGTAACAATCATACAGCTTTTATATGCATTAAAGCAAGCCAGTACTCAAACAAAGTGACAAGTAAAGTTCCAATAATTAACAAGACATGGGACCCTTACATGGACGCTGAGCCAGCTTATAACAAAGAAGAGAAAAAAGAAATTTCTTTCATACTTCCAGTTGAGTTAGAAGTTCATCAAAATGTGGGTGTATTCGCTCCGTATGACCAAATTGACTTCGGCCTAGTAACTTTCAAAAAAGTCAATTTTAAATACGGAACTTTTGTGCCGTCTATTGTATCAAATTATCTACCAAATAGCATCTACAACACTGCTGAGACGCTTGGTGCCAAGCGTGTAGTAGATCTTTACCTCGCAAACACAGGAACTAATATTTTGTCAATTCAAGTAAAATTTTAATTGTCTTAAATAGACTAAATAGACTTTTATGACGAAATTTTTTAAGAACATTAGTGTGTCTATGGCAAATGCAGCTTTAGAAATAGATTTTGTGAAAGAAACAATTTTACCTCCTTCTGTTGATCAATTGACCAAAGTAGCTAAGATAAAATACAATCGTAATTTTATTTAATTAGCTAAAACAATGATTTTTTTTAATAAAATTCTAATAAATTAAGCTTTACGGTCTGAAATGAACCGTGGACAAATATTAGTGAAAACAAATGATACAAATAAAACATTTTCGATAGACTTTAAAAGCGATTTTTTAGAAGGGTATAGTTTAAAAATGATTTATATCTTTTTGTTTTATAATTAGAAATTTTATTAGGTCTTTGGAATATGATGCTGAAGTATTGAGATTCCGACTAGACGATGAAACCCCAAACGAATTATGTAATTATAATTTTTTTTTTAATTATAAATCAAATAAAATTTTTATCCTAAATAAAAACAATTGAGATAAAAGATAATATCAATCTGCGTTACTCTACGCGAATCGGTATTTTTAATTTTTTTATCTAGAAAAATAAAAAAGTCAATTTTCATCAAACATTTGGTTTTTTTGTTTTTCCAAATCATTGATACCAATCCTAATGATCAAAATTTTACTTTTGATATAAATATAATAAAAAAGCATATCTGACTTAATTCAAATTAGTTTAAAAATAATTTTTACTGATTTAAGGGCGCAATGTTGAACTTCTAAACACATTTCGAGTTCCACTGGTCATTTTTAAAATCGAGCTAAATCAAATAGCACAGAATTTTTTTAAGGTAATTTTTTAAACTCAAATTACTTAATTGACTTAATTGAAATATATTTAATTAGATTTTTGATTTTAACAATCCGGTTTATTTCGAGTTGAGCAGTGATACAGAATACGAAAAAAAGCATATTTTTCGGCTCAAATTTTCCAAAAAACAGTACATTGAATACATGAAAGAGATACAGTCAGAATATGGTCAAAAATCATCAATTAGTGATGTTTTTAAACTAATTCCAAAGATTAATATTTTCACAAATTTAACAAATTTTGAAATTCCTTTAAATATTTATAACAATCTTCTAATTTTTGTAGGATTTTTTTCAAAATTTTGTTAAAAAATTAAAACCTATTTATCATCAATTTAAAGGCAAAATATGATCCAAAAGACGAATACTCAATAAAAAATTTATCAGAACTTAATATTGACTTTCTCACATTAAATAATGAGAAAAAAATTAATTTTCAGATTATTAACCCAAATCCTCGACAAGTAAAATTGAAATTATTTTTTCTACTAATAATTAATTTTGTTTTTTTATGAACATAGATTACAATTAGCTTAGTAGAAATAGTGAAAAAATCAAAAATTAATGAAGATGTTGATCTTAATTTTAGATTTAAATTAATCAAATACGAACCATTGATTAAAAATTACGAAATATTGCCCGACAATGACTTGCATAAAGAATCAATTTATTTTAAAATCAATCAAAAATCTAAAGTAATTATCCTAAAAGCTCAAATATAAGAAAATTAAAAATTGATAATCCAAAGGTTGATGTGCCACCTCAATCTCGAATTCTCGTTGAGTTTTATATGAATTCTTTTATGAAAAAAAGCAAAGATAATTCTTTTATATGCACGGACTTGCTAACTTTTACAGTCAAATTTTTAACTGATTATGAAGTAAAAATTAAATATGTCTTTTTATATAATTTTTAATTGTATACTCTTTTTTGTTTAGAATCGAACTTTTCCAATTCAATTTAGAGTCTTAAATGGATCAATTAATTTATTAGACAGAGATTCGAGTGAGCTAAATAAAATAAAGCTTAAAGTCTTTCCGGTAAAATTTTGAAAATTTATCATGACACAAAATTAAACAAATTAATAAAAAGTATCAAAAATTCAAATATCCTGTTATCTTAAAGTCTAGTTTTGCCCAATATCTTCAAATAGAATCACTAGAATTTAAAAATTATGGAAACTTACTAAACTTTAAATGGTAATTATTGTTTATTTAACTTTTTTTTTTAAATTAAAGATTTAAATTGTTATCAATTGCTTTTTTGCAATATAATATCACTATTTGTCATTGATTTTCAACTAAATGATCAGGCAGGACCAATTTGATTGACATGAATTTGAGTTTTTATGAAGCCAAGTTAAATTACTTTGAAAACATTTGTTTAATACAAATCATTTAACAAAATTATAATCAAAATTAAAAAAAAAACTAAAGATAGGCTCGGAGCTACTGCTTTTAATAAAAAATCCAAATTTGAAATTTGAAGATAGTTAAATCAGTAATCATATCAATTTTACTGGCTAAATATCAAGATATTTTATTTTTATTAAAATAATAGTTTGGGAAGGACCCTGGGCAGTCTGGAATGGTCGTTAACCTCCCTTTCGTTGAGGAGTTCGCCATGATTTAGATCATTTCAGGGCCTATCTTAGCCTAATTTTAAGATAAATTAAAGTCAAATATGCTTCCATAGTTCAATTTTTTTTGTCAAGTTACAATTACTTATTTCATAGGTCTTATTATTTTAAATTTTTGTCCCTAACTTCGATTTCGAAGAGATAGGTCCCTTATTATAATCATTATTATTATTATTAATGAAAAAATATCAATAAAATTAATAAAATCAATTTAGAAAATGAGGTTTTAAATAGTTTATTTAAAAAGCTTGTTAATACTTGTTGAATAAGCATTAGAAGTAAATATTTTAACATTTTGGTTAATCTTTTAAAACTGTGCCAGAAAATTTAAGAAATTAAAAACAGCACACTGATAAATGCCAAATATAATCTGGATTAACAAATTCAAAATGTTATTTACTGTTTTAGTTATTTTGAAAATATTTATTGATTCTGAATTGACCATATACTGAAGTGGACTGCTTTAAAAATCAAAAACTCGGATTATTAAGAAACTAATAGATACCTACAATTTTTACCATATTCTCTAACAATAACTCAATTTTATCTTCTCAAAATGAGACACTAGTTCTAGAAAAATGTATGCCAATATCTTACTTGGTCGGTCCATTTAAGGTCATTTGAATGTCTAGATTTTTAATGAGAAATTTTTTTTAATTAATTTACTTATTCTGAATATAATTTTTAAAATTAATTTCTCTTTAGTAATTGAAAAGATTGAGAACAGAAAATACATTCCTCATTTCAATTGATTTAAATCTTTTTGAAAAGTGCTTTTTATCCAAAATTTTTATTTTTATCTTAACAGGGAAGAATTAAATGAAAATTCAGAAGATGGTGAGAAAAATTATGTGGCATCTTACGCATTAATACGGCCAAACGCAACAACCTTGGTTGGTAATTTGGAATTCGATCCAAAACTGCTTTGTCAACATCCTTATCTTGGCATCGAGTCAAATGGAGATTTTTCTATTAAAAAGATATCGAATGCA
This sequence comes from Brachionus rotundiformis, assembly GCA_016802295.1. NCBI lineage: Eukaryota > Metazoa > Rotifera > Eurotatoria > Ploima > Brachionidae > Brachionus > Brachionus rotundiformis. Next base: position 1,341,372 of record JAESIW010000200.1, read on the forward strand.
ATTATTGAAAAATTGGATCAATTGGAAAATGCATCTTTGTTTCTTGTTCACGATCTTTGGCTCAAAACATTCAAAATTAACAATTTAAACTTTCTTTCATCAGAAAATATTTACCAAGCCATTGATTTTGATTCCAAAATGCTCAGAATAATGGATCAAAATTTCAAAAATTTGCTTAAATTAAAAAAAGAATACAAGTCAAGTTTGGACTTAAAGATTGGTAAAAAAAATGAATTTAATTTAAATTTGAGCATTTCGTTTCCAATTGAGTTCAATTTTGAACGACCACGGATTGTTCAGTCAAACTCGATTTCATTCGATACGACCCAAGTTTATCTAGAGACAAGCTCACGCAACATAACTCTTTTTAATCCGTCCCAAAGTAGCGTTTTAGTTCAAATACTTCTCTTAGACTCTTACTCATCAAATGAAAAATTCTTAGACTTGATTGATTCAAATAGATTTTTGGCCAAATATAAAAATCTTACCAATTATTCAAATAAAATTTTCTCTATTTCCTTAATACACAAGCATCTAACTCAGCATCAAAGAATAAACAAGCTTCTACACGATCTGGACATTCAGCCTCATAAAAAATCCATAGTTACCATCTTGGAACCGTACGAAACTGTTTATGTTAAGATAAAATTTAGCCCGACAAGCCTAGGATTATTTGAAAATTATCTTATCATTCGGAACAACCTAACTGTTCTAGAAACCTATCATCTTAAGGCCGAGGCTGCCACGGCTGAAATACGCATTAATAATCAAGCGCCCACACATACGTCTAATTTTAAGAACAACAAAGAATTCAGGCACAAGACCGTGGATCAGTCTTTTCTGGATATTAGCATGGAAACAGAAAGTGAAATATGCCAGTCGATGAGCCGTGACCGAATTGATACCCAACTTGGTCTTTTCACTCTGAACTCATCGTTGTCATCTATTTTTGAATATTTAAATGTTTTGGACGATTCGAGTGGAAATTGTGTTAAAAAGTCTGATAGCGATTGTTTTGTGCCAAGATTTGGTGACACCTCTAAAAAATGGTTTAAAAATCGTGAGGGAATTGTTCTAAGAAATTTGTTCCAAGTGGAAAATATTGGAAGGACTGATTTATTAGTGTACAAAATATTGCTTGATGGCGAACCATGTATTTCCCAAGGTTTCGAGGTGTACAATTGCCGTCCGTTCAAATTGAGCAAAAACTTAGACTCTAAATTTCATCTGGACATTCGCTATCAACCTGATTTTACCACTTCAATCATTCTAAAGCGTCTGACATTGGTAACCAACATAGGGGACTTGGAATACTTTGTACGAGTGAATATACCACACGAATTGCTCACCTTTTGCCACGACTCTTTGCCAAGGCCGCCTTTAGAAAGCTATTTAATCTATCTTTGTCTGACATTGTTGACTTTTTTGCTGACAATTATTTTCATAAGCGCTATATTTGAGTCAAAGTCTATGGTAAACTTTCAAATGACCAATTTGAAAAGATCATTTGGACAAAAAAAAGAGTTTACTACTGTGTCGCAGATAGCCACTGAGTTAAGCTTACAAAAAGATGAGTCAGTGCCAACAAAGCACCCTACCCAGAACATCACCAGGGCGAAATCGCTAAACGAAAACGATTCCAAACAGGTTAAGTCGCCAAAGACTGGACGCAAAAATATGAGCATGAAAAACATGGAGACCAAGTCCAAATCGAAGAAAATTGTAAAGGAAAAAGAAAATACTACTTTTGGCTTCGAACCAATAGAAATCGACATCAAAGCTTCCAGTTCACCAAAAGCTCAAAAAAGAGAAGAAAAAATCGAACCAATCTTGACCGAATCAGCCGAATCTAAGAATAAAAAAGAGAAGAAAAAAAACAAGACCAGTAAACAGGCTAAAAGTGAAAATGAGAAAATAGCCAATTATAAAACCATTTCTAGTAGTAGTAGTGGGTCGATATCGGGAAATAGTAGTGGTACATCAACTCCATCACCTTTCATGTCCTTATCACCTGTTCAATTCCCTGAAGCTAAACCAAAAACTCAAGCAGAAAATAATAATAATGATAAAATGGTAGTTAATAACAAAGAAGATTTAGCAAAAATTGAAAAGAAAATTCTTATACAAAATACAATTGATGAAACATTAAATAATACAAATAAAAATGACAAAATTGATTCAACTGAAACAGATGAAACTTTTAAACAAAATTTAACCATGCTGAATCTTTTGAATATTTTAAACTATCAACAAGAACCAGCAATTGATTTACAAAGCCCATATTTTCGTAATAACTTGATTTTGAGTCATCTTAAACAATTTCAACAGTCGAACCAACTGGCTCAAATGAGTTCATTATTCGAATTTAATCCCAACAATGAATCAGTTCCTAATTATAAAAATGACTCAATGCCTCTTTTCACCAACCTACAAGATGTTTCTAATTTCAACCAAAATTTAAATCCAAACTTCCAAGAGTGTAAGTAACCTTAAAACCAGATTTTTTGACAAATTTTATTTTTCTATATTTTTCTATATTCTTTACTAAAATTTTCTCACTGATACAAAATTGATAAAAATTATCGTCATGCTTTAATATTAAGATATTTTTCTACTAATTAATATCATATTTAATAACAAATTGCGAAAAATTTGAGACATTTTCGTTTTTAGATTGACTGAATTAATTTAAGTTAAAAGATAGAGTTAAATTAATTAATTAATTGCTTAAATTAGAAATTAAAAGTTATTTCATTTTTAAAAAAAAAGAATTTAAATTTTATAATTGGTTTACGATTGCTTTTATTTTTCCAATACCTGAATTTTAGAAGTAGAAATTAACTTTGCTTCATTTTTCGATGATTTTTTTTCTTAATTAAATGAAGTAATTTGATTTAAATTCAGTCAGTCGATCAGTATCAGAATTCTCCAAGAATCCGTCATCATCGAACATCTCTCCGTCTCCAACAAGATTTTTCAAACCGAACAGAAATAATGAAAACTTCCATGAATGGAACTATGATAATATTAGTCCAGATTCAGCTCCAAAGTCTGATTTCTGGCATCAAATAAAGGAAGATTGTGAATTCCAAGATACTTTAATTGTTGACAAATTTAACCCAGATGGTACTTAAACAAATAATGCTAAAATTTGATTAATTATTCTGCTTTCTAATACTATTTATCTTACTTAATTACAGCTCTTAAAAAAATTATAAAATTTTTATTAATTTCAATTTAATTTTTAAGATGAATATGACACTATGGTGCAACAGACAGAAAAATTTGACAGCGAATTTTTTCGGCACAATAGAGATGAAAAGTCAAGTGAGGTGCAAAATATGAAAATTCCGCTCAACAAAACCCACTCAATGCCCTTGAATCATTCAATGTCTGATTTTAATACAAAGAAATATTCGTTTGAGCTTGAAGACAACAGACATAAAAAAATTGGTCCAATTGAACGACCAAAGAATGGCCTGTTTGAATCCCAAGTTCTTAAGTCAAATGGCTTTGGTCAAAATTCAAATCACCATTTATCTATGAGCAATCGATCGAACCAAGAACCTTTAACATTCAATGAATTCAAGCTTTTTGGCAGTGAGATCAAGTCGGACTTGGATAATGCGCTGGAAAGCTTGGTTCCATCATGCACTTCACAATTAAACCAAAACCAAGCGTGGAATTCAGTATTATTAAATGAATTAAACAATATTCCAACAATTAATAGGCAAGACCCGGTCGATTTGATTAAAAATATTTGGTCTGATGAATTCGTAAATGATAAGATGGATAATTTTGGAAAATAATTTTATCTCAATTTCCAGTATTAAAAAAATCACATAAAAAATAAACTTTAAAATTTTGATTTTTTAAATGAAACCTTTTTTTAACACTTAATTACGGGATAATTTATATGGTTCTAATCCCGATTTATCAATTTGATTAAACATAAGAAATTAAACATCATAACCGAGTGAAAATTTAGAACATGAAGAATTACTAGTAGAAATTTATATATATTTTTTTTTTTAAATAATAATTTTTTTGTTATTTGTTAAGTTTATTTCCACAATATTTTAGAAAATTTTTTTCAACCAAAATCAAATGAATTAAAATTTAGTTATTTTCAATATATGGAGTTTTTATTGGTGTAACAATTTTTCCAATTGTAAATTTTATGTTCTTTTTTTTGTTATATTTCAAACTAAAATTAATTGTGAGATTAACCGATTTTAAATAAATTTTTGAAAAACAAATTTATCTTTTTTAACCATTTAATTTTATAATTTGATTAAACGTTGAAAAATTGGTAGCCTAGTTATTGGTTTTTTAACTAATTCGTAGCTTGAAAATTTTTTTGACCTTTTGCCAAAGACAAAAGTAAATACCAGTTAATGCAAAAATGAATTAATCAATAAGAGAAAATCTTTTACAATGTAACTTAAAAAAAAATAATTTCGGCTCGGAGATAAAGATTTACTTATGTTACTTTTTTTTAACGCAAAATATTAATTGTTATTCAAAAAGGTTAAGAAAGGATAAGAAAGCCAGAACTTTCTTATCAATTTAAAGTTTTGAAAAGTTTATAAGTTTTAGTTATTAGTTATTATAAGAAGAGTGTTTGCGGCTATTCATCAAAATTTTGAGATCAATAAAAAAATCTGAACCCTACCAATCTAACTGTTAAAACAAATAAAATCCCGAAAATAAACCTTAATTAAAGTAAATAATACTATTAAATTGGTTCCATTGATACATATGATATAAAGTACATAAACATTCCAATATGTACAAAAGTTTTCATAATGTTTTAAATTATTTATGGTTTCATTGACAATTTATGTTTTTTTTTTTAAATAATATTTATTCAATATCTAAAACAATGAAAAAGTAAATTTAGAATTGAAATAATTTTTTAAGAGATTGTTTTTTTGAATTTTTAAATTTATGCAAAAACCAATTGAAGAATAGCGACCACTTTTATTGATTTCAAATCATCCAAGATAGATTCAACATGAAGTTTATTCGGAACAGATAATAAACTTTGTCGCCTATACAAAAATATTCCAGCGGCAAAAACTAACATATTGAAAAATTTTAATAGTTTTTAAAGATATAATTGAATTAAATATTACTTGGTAAAATTTCCAACGAATTAAAAGCCAGTATTCTGTCCCAAAGCTCCAATAGTTGAGACGACTGAAGATAGCCAGAAAAAGCTCGTATTATCCATTTAAAAGCAATCTTTACCGGCTGAATATCCATTCTTTTCAATTGGAAGAACAATTTTGGATCTTTTGATTGAAGCACGTTTTCGAAAAGGGCACATAGGCCCACTATAGACTGAGGGTCGCTGGATATGGTACTCAGCTTATAAAAATAGTTGACAAAAAATTTTCGAAAAATGAAATATAAGAGAACAGGATCCGAAAATACATAGCAGACTGGCGCTACGAGCATCGAAAAGCCATCAAATGGAATAAAACCATTAGGAGGGTAGACAACAGAATGATATTTAGAATCATTCGGATATTTTAGCTTTATTAATCCTTTAGGAGGTTGAATTGATTTATCTTCATTACACTTCAAAACATAGGTATCTCTGGTGAACATTAGGAGAACCTGATATAGAAGATCTTCAAATACAAAAAGCTGATCATCATTTACAGCCTTTGATTTTACGTCCTTATTTAACATTAATTTAAAAGATAAATTCTACCATTATACTCATTTTACTTTATAGTATATCGAATCTATGAGAAAATCATACTCAAAAACACACTGTTTTAAATAATTGTAATATATTATATCCTAAAAAAAAATTTATTTGCTTATTTTTTCTTAGTTTATCCAAAAAGTTACCAAATTGCCCACGTCTACATTTAACATTTGAGACCATAGTTTGGCGCGCAAGCTTCTTGTGCAGCCAGTTTTTGAAAATTCTTTGGACAAAATTACATCATTTATGTCAACAACTTGAAATTGATTTAATTTTTTTAATTTAATTTTTTCCTTTTTAAAACCTTTTACTCCATTTTTATGCTTTTCTTGTTCAATTATACTGTTAAGATTTTCGTCAAGACCACTTTGGTAAAAATCAAGTGAAACTCTTTCATAATGTTTTTTCTATATAAAAAATTGAGCAGGTACTATGTCTAGATGCTAAGGAATTACCAATTCAGCTAAATTTTTAATACTTAGTGGAACATTTATTAAACCGGTCATAGAACTTATTGCCAAGTCGCTTAAATTGCTGCACTTGAGCGATAAAATTTGATCTAAATATTTAAAAAATATAATTAAATGCCAAAATGTATTTTATTATTACCTAAAAGCTCGGAAGTAGTAAAAATTGGTCGAAATTTTTTCAGATCTTGATAAAAATCAATTTTTTTCACATAAATATATGAATATGAATACCTGAGACGTTGGTTCCCAGTTCGTTCCAAATACGTTTCAATTCCTGACCTTCTACAATACTTCGCTAAAAAGTATACAAAAATGATATAAAATATGTAAAATTTGTAATTACCTTCTTTGCCAAAGGCATGCATAATTCAGTACAGATCAAATTTAAACTTTTTATAAGTTTCTTTTCCCACTGAGCCTTTTTAAAGAATAAAAAATTTTTTTCTTAATTGGTTTCAGTACATTAGTTTATTTTAAGTTTGAAAAAAAAATTAAACCTGAGCTTTGCTCAAATAGCTGCTAGATAAGTTGGTTTTCTCATCAATCGAATTAGATTCAAGATTAGTAAAGATTAAATTAGTTATTTTTCTAGAATAAGCTTTAAGCAAAATGATTATAAATTTTATTTTCAACATTTATAAAATTTATACTAGAATTTTTAATTTTTTCCATCAAGACCTCGTTCATATTAACCAAGGATATATTTGGTGAATTGCTTGCTAATTCCTAGGTAAATTGAATAAATATCAAAATAATTTAAATAAAATTGCTTACCTGAACATTTTTTAAAAATTCATTATAAGCTTGAGTGTTGAAAATTGTTTCACTCAAGTCCATTTCCAATTTAAATTCAATGTCTTGGTCCATTTCTATCAACTTTTTAAAGAAAATTGAGAATAATTTTGGGACTTTTTGGAAAATAATTTACAATATCCATGGAGATTAATCGATTATAAACCAAAATGTTTGTTCAGATTTAAATTTACTTTCTCTCATTTTAATTAAATACAGAAACTAACAAAAAAAATTAAAATTTTATTATTACAAAAGATATTAGAATAATAATAGGAGTTATCATTTTAGAGTTAAAAAAGAACATAAACGATAAAATTCAAATGAACAACAGAATTACTTTGTTGACTACTGGTATTTTTTTTGTTGCCTTTTTCCAAGTTGTTTTTCCAGAGTATGTAAGCGAAGATGATCCGCCATGCGTGTAGGTTAAAACTAAATAAGCATTGTCTATAAAAATATTGGAATTTTTAAAGTGATGACTGTAATTCGGTTCCATTAGGCGAAAAATCCAAATGCATTCAGGATTATGCTCAATTTTATAATTATAGACTTGTCAAAAGTGTTTTCAATTTTGCCAAAATTTCAGTGTATGCCGGCCTTTGGAACTCACGATATGTATTAGTTTTTTGCTCTCTTAAATTTTAAATTAAATATTTTTTAGGAAAAGGCAGATCCAATGCTCTTCGAAAAAGTATTTATGAATACTTTAAATCAATATAACAATCAAGAAATCTTAGGAAAATTAAGTTTTGATACATTGAACCAAACAGCGCTTTATTTGTATGAAAGACTTAAGATCTGGACCAAAAAACGCGAGCCTAAAAAAGCAATACCTTACGAATCCTATCCGAGCTTAAAGTGTCCTACTCCATGTACCTATGAATTGGTCACATGGCAGACCATGTTTTATATATCACTGATCATATTTTTATTAGCTTTATTTACTGTTTCATTTTATTCAATATTTTTAAGAAGACAATATGTTTCACTGAGAAATCGATTTAAAAACTCCAAATTTAGAAAAGCTAACCCAGAGTCATAGAGATTAAATTTCTAATAAATACTAATTCCATTGAATTTAAATTTTTATTTCTTAAAATCTTTTTATTTTCCAAAAATGTTTACAATAATTAATCATTTAGATAAAACGAAAATTCATAATTTAGATTTTAATTAATTTTCTTTTAAATACTTTATTTTATACATTTTTGCTTTAAAAATTAAAGAGCTTTATCAAAAATAAAATTTTAAACAAAAAAATATTTAAGTATTTTTAACATAAATAGTGTTATTGAGCTCAAAATAGTCTTGACAATGCAGATTTCAAGAAGAATTTGATAAAAATTTTTATCAAAAACTAATGCAATCTTTATTGGAATACTTTCAAATTGGATCTTAGTTTATTATACAATCAAGTTAGGTGTACATAAATGGATATATTTGGTAAAAAATTGGGATTCATTTTGAGATTTGAACATTTAAAAATATTTATCTTCATCGATCACAAGTGAGTAAATATCAGTTAACTTTATTGCTTTATTAAGCTTCATAAACCAAAATAAATCTTGTTCTTCTTTGTTAACACAAAATTCCCTGCACCAGCAAAATTGTCGGATTTTTTTTCATTATCCACATTGAAGTGGTTAATACAGCTGAAATGAGTAAAATGTAAGCCTTTTAATTATATCTTAGCTTTTACCAATGAATTCATGCATTTTTTTAAATACCTATTAATGTACCATTGCATATTCAAAATGCTTTACAAAAGAACATTTCCATATTAATCCAACTTAAGTGTTGATTAAAATGCTTCAAATGTTAAATATTAATTATAGTTTTATTATTGTTTTATTTAAAAGATAACTTAAATAAAATGAAATATTAATTAGTAAACTTTTTTATTATAATATTTAATAGCTAATAAGAAAATGAAAAAAATGAAACTAAGTATTAATTAAAGATAAGTGAAAAAATTTAAAGTTACAAATTATTAAATAAAAAAAAAGAATAAAATCTAATTAATGCCAGTAAAAAACAGATTACTTAGATAAACATTCGCATCATTTAATTTAAGATTTCAAATTTTATTCAAATTAGAGATAGTAAGTTTCTTTTCAATCAGTAGATAATAAAACTTAAAATTTAATTTAGTTCTTCGATTTTTAGGCCATCTTGTTCTGAATTTTTTTTGTGTATTTTGGACATTATTGGCATAATAACATTTTGTAAATAGTCAAATTTTTCCTCATAGGCTTCGGCATCTTGTTCACGATTATCTTCCAACCATTCGATATTTTCTTTAATTACCTTATCTAAAAGCAAACGATCATTATCATTAAGCTTATTGCTGTACTCTCTAAAAGCTGATCTAGCACTAAACAAATAACTTTCAAGAGAATTTCTTGAGCTTATTCGATTCTTAAGTTTTTCGTCTTCTTCTTTGTACTTTTCGGCCTCATGTATCATTTTTTCGATTTCGAATTTGTTCAATCTTCCCTTTTCATTTTTAATTTTTATATTTTTACTCTTGCCAGTGCTTTCTTCCCGAGCAGTCACACTCAGTATACCATTAGCATCCACATTAAATGTAACCTGAACTCTTGGGATTCCCCTGGGAGCTTAAAAAACGTAAACTCAAATAAAAATAAACTTTATAAAAAATACATTTAAAATTACCTGGTGGTAAGCCCATGAGTTCAAATTTTCCCAGCAAATTGTTGTCTTTGGTCATTGATCTTTCTCCTTCAAATACTTGAACTGTAACACCTGGCTGATTATCTTCGTAAGTGGTAAATTCTTGGGTAACAGTGCAAGGTATACGAGAGTTTCTCTCAATTAGTTTATTCATGACCCCGCCAACAGTTTCCAAACCGAGAGAAAGTGGAATTACATCAACTAATAGGACATCTTTGATAATTTCGCTTTGATCGCCGGACAAAATGGCGCCCTGGATTGCTGCACCATAGGCGACGGCTTCATCTGGATTTATAGTCTTGTTCAACTCTTTACCACCAAAGTATTCTTCGAGTAACTTTTGTATTTTTGGAATGCGAGTTGAGCCACCTACTAATACCACTTCATCAATTTGAGTTCTGTTCAATTTGGCATCTCTAAGCGCTTTTTCTACTGGTCTAAGGGTGGACTTAAACAAATCGCCACACAGCTCTTCAAATCTAGCTCTTGAAATCTTTGAATAAAAGTCCAGACCATCGTGCAAAGAATCTATTTCAATATTGGCCTCAGTTGCAGTGGACAAAGCACGCTTGGCTCGCTCACAGGCTGTTCTTAGTCTTCTAATTGCTCTTTGATTTCTGGTTATGTCTTTTTTATATTTTTTTTTAAACTCTTCTACAAAATATTCCACCATTCGACTGTCAAAGTCTTCTCCACCTAAATGGGTATCCCCTGCAGTAGCTTTTACCTGAAACAACTGTCCCTCGTCTATATTCAATATGGAAACATCGAAGGTTCCTCCACCCAAGTCAAAAATTAAAACATTACTATCACTTTTTAAATTTTTGTCTAAACCATAGGCTAAAGCAGCTGCTGTTGGTTCATTAATAATACGTAAAACATTTAAACCAGCTATAAGACCCGCGTCTTTGGTCGCTTGACGCTGTGAGTCGTTAAAATATGCCGGAACTGTGATCACAGCATCACCAATCTTATTTCATTAATTTTTAAAAATTAAAACTTTTTTATTTAAATAAATAAATTACTTTTTTTCCAAGAAAATTTTCTGCTGTTTCTTTCATCTTGGACAAAATCATGGCACTTATTTCCTCTGGTGTGAAAACTTTAGGTTGGCCTTTGTACATTACCTCAATTTTTGGTTTTCCTTTTTCATTTACAATTTTAAATGGCCAAAATTTTTTGTCCTCATGGACCATTGGATCATCATAACGACGACCAATAAGTCTCTTTGCGTCAAAAATGGTATTTTGTGGATTTGAAGCGACTTGATTCTTGGCACCGTCGCCAATCAAACGCTCGTTTTCTGTGAAAGCGATGTAGCTCGGAGTGGTTCTATTTCCCTGATCATTGGCTATTATCTCTACCTTTCCATTAAAAAAAACACCTACGCAAGAGTACGTGGTGCCTAAATCAATTCCAATCGCAGTTGCACTCATACGATTTGATGTTGTATTTTTACTCATTTTCTTATCTATACTTAATTTATAAAAAATCTATAAATTTGAAAATATTCAATTTTGGAGAAGCTTTTTATTCTTGAAATTTAGCAATACCCAAGAGAAAATTAAGTTTTTATTCGAAAAATATATTTTATAAAAATCTAAAAATCATTATGAAGATTGCTTCATGTTTAGAAACATTTAGAAACTTGTCAACCGTATCGTCCGTGCTCTTAGGATAAATATGAATAAAAAATTATGAGCCAAATATCATACTTATTATCTTCGGCGAATCTATGTCAATCTTATTTTATAAATGTTCTGATCTTTGTTTGTCCTCTTTATTTTTCCAATGGTTGTAATTAAATGTGTCATTGGTAATTTTTTCATATAATTTGCATGTTTTTTTTCAATTTTTTTTTAAATCAAAGTCTATTTTTTAATTATTATTTAGTAGAAAGTCTATTTTGATTTCAAATCTTTGCCACAAGGTCATATGTTTATCATAAAGGGCCTCAACTTTATAATTATTTTGATTAATATGTTGAAATGACCTGCTTGGAAAGCATTGTATCACTAAAGTATTTAATTAATTTAAATTTGTTAAGATCGATGTACGTCACAAGGAATTTTCTTTTAATCAAAAAATTTATCCATCAATTTTTTTTCAATTGTAATAAAAACTATTCCTCTAAAATAATAAATTATATTTAAAAAAACATGCCGAATTTTTTGATAAATTTTTTAAATATTGAAGATTATTTGCCAAAATTTAAAATAATTCAATAGAATAAAATTATTTAGTAAACAATTCAAATAAAAGACTTTTTTTCAATATAATTAATAAAGACACTTTTCTTTATGAAAAAAAATTTCTGCTGAAAAAAAGTGAACTTTGTTTTGCCCGTCAAAATTTAAATTTTAAAAAAGTTGTCCTTAATATTTATTTAAATTTTTTAAAAATTGAACAAAAATTGATTTTAACTTATTTGTATGACTATCTTAAGAATAATGAAATTTTTAATCTGCCATTTAAATAGAAAATACCTTAAATTAATTAATATCGTTAATGGAAATAGTTTTTTGATTAATTTTCAAAGTTTAGAAAAATAAATATTTGAATAAACTTCGGGTCTTATTCTTAACTTTTTGATTTTCTTAATGAATTTTTCAAATAATAAAAGTATATCATTAATTGATTTAAACAAATCACTAACTAGATTAAATTTTTTAATAAAGATTCAAATTGAGATTAAAAATAAGTTAATCAAAACTTGGCATTATATTAATAATAACGATTTAGCCATCAAAAAATTTCATGGTATGGTGCTACAAATAAAATTAACTTTTATTTAATTTATTAATTAATTAAATAAAATCTCGAATTTTTTTAAAATATATTTAGTAACTATTTTTCTCATGAAATAAAATCGACATGTTTAATTGTTGAAGCGAGCGCCAGGGAAATCTTCTCTGACTTGATCATACGGTGGTCTATAATAAGCATCGCTCCAGTAGCCCAATGAAATGGTTCCGAAAATAGCCGACAAAAAGACGATTGCACCAACGCCCAAAAAAGCGTTGTTTACCGCTTGTCTTTTGCTGTTTAATTCTTCCCAGCTACCTTTAGGTTGTGGCAATAAGTCCATTGTATTTCTATTTGCCAAATCTACTTCTAACTTGGTCAAATGGTGATGATCATCTCCATAGTTTCGTTTTTGGATTTTTATGTCTTAATATTAAAAGTTAAGAATTTTAACTTTAAAATTAAATTCATTTAAATACTTCTGAATTTTTGAAATAGATTGCTTCTGGCGAGTCTTGATGCCATTTTATTATTTTCTAAAAAAATTTAACATAGTCTTGAGATTACAGAAGACCATTATCAGGAAAAAGAATAATATTTGAAAGTAAAACTGGTGGTAAATGGGAATAATCGGTTTATGCATATAGTTAGCGTCAAGCAAAGTGCGTTGATTCAAAAATATGCTTTAGTAAAGCATACATTTAATTAGATGAAATTTTTATATAAATGCATATATAATAAATTAAAAAACATAATTTAAAAAAATATGCGAATCTAACTCTATTTATTTGATTGTGTTAGACTTAATCGATTTTAGTCTTAATTGTTTATAGTTTTATTATTCAAAAGTTAAAAACCAATTTATTTTCGTCTAATTTAGATGGTCAAAAAATAATTGCTAATATAAATAGAATCTTAATAGAAGCTTATTTATTCTCTATTGATAAAGCAGCTTTTAAATTTTAAAGGTTAGAGGCTATCTTAGCATAGCCCTAGAAAGCTATAACAGTCGCTTCTATTTGTATCACCATCCGACCATCAAGCTTCGCTTAAAAACTGTTTAGATTCTGTGCATTTCCTACATATTTATGGAAGTTTATACCATTCATCATATACATACCAGGTTTTGTGATAAGACTGTAATTAATTCCTTTAATGGATTCAATTTGTACATCTTAATCAGATCACCTATTGATCTCTTTGTACTCAAGTTAGTTAAATCTAGCCTTAACAAGCGTTGTTGACAATCCAAGCCATGCACTTCTGGAATCAACTTAGCTGCTCTTCTTTGAATTCTTTCAAGCTCACTTATATCTTTTTCTAAATAAGGACACCATGTACTGATAGCATATTCCAGACGCGGTCTAACCACTGAACAACAATAATTTGATAGTCTCGCTAAAGGCGTACTTAAATACATTCTTAATTAAACTCAAAATTTTATTTGCTTTAACTGTAGAATTTTTGACTTGTGTATTCCATTTTAAATCTATATGTAAATATCCAAATCCCTTTCGACTTTTGACTTACTCAGGGTTTGCAAACCAATCTCATAATCAAACTCTGGATTCTTGTTACCAAAATGAACAACTTTACATTTATCTTCATTTAGCTGAGTAGACCATTCTTTCGACCATTTACATCCTCTGTCTATATCTCATTTTAGGCTATAAATCGATTTATCTTGGTGTCATCAACATAAGCTTCACAATGGTTTTGGACATTATTCAACACATCTTTCATGTAAATAATAAAAAAGAGAGAACATAGCAAAGAATCTATTCGAACTCCTTTGTTAACTTTAATTTGATCAGATATCTCTTATAACTTCTCTTTATGAACATTCTGAAAGGAAATTCTTTATCCAATTTTTCAGACCTTCACCAAACCCGAACAATTTTAGTTTTTACAGAAATATTCTTTGAGAGACTTTGTCTAAAGCCTTGGCGAAATCTGTGTAAATGATGTCAACCGATAAATCATTAGATATTGTTTCATCTAATGGTTTATCGATTGAAATATGGATCAAAAAACCAAAAAAAAATTATCACTTTTATTACTATAAAACGTAAAAAATATTTCTGTGAAAATAAATTCAAAACAATTATATAACAAAGTCTTTTTAGTGGTTTAGTGAAAGGTAAAATAGACCAGGAATACCGGTTTTAAAAAATACAGAGATTACGAAAAAATTACCAAAAATTTGGTAAAATAAGAAATTTTTAAATACGATTGGATCAGTCATCGTCACAATTTAGGATAATTAATATTAAGACTTTTTTAAAACAATATCAAAATCAAAAGAGAGAGAAAACAAAAGATACAAGATGGCATACTTTCTACTAAAATGAGATATTAGCTACATGGAATCGGCTTCCAATAGTTTGTGTAAGTGCAAGGAATTTGGATAAAAATCTTGATTGGATTATATAAAATCATGAGCTGATAATTACATATTAATTTATGTTTTAAGCAATCTAATTTTAAAATAAAATTTAAACTGACCCTAATCATTTGATTAGTTTTGTAAAATTTTAAATATAGAATCTTCAAAATAATACTGACATAAGATCTTGTTTCATGCTATGTTTCTTTCATGACATTTTTTAAATTTTATTGATAAAAGATGCATCATTTGTAATAAACATGAGGAAATTTAGTTTCAATATTTCTATGTATCTTATATACTCGACTTAGAGACAAACAAGATTTTTTAATTTAAAGTAAATAAAAATAATTCCTAACAGGATTTGTAATTTTGGCAGATTTTTAAAACAAATCAAAGCAAACGATTACCATGGTAACTTAAATATTAAATTAATTGTTTTATAAAACATACATCAAAATCGAAATAAAAAACTTTTTTTCTATCTTAATAGCTGATTTCGCATTCATCAAAATGTCTGGTCTGTCAAGAAGTGTGCTAAAATGGATACAAAGTTTGGATCTTTCATTTCAAATCAAAAATCCAAAATGGTAACTAATCTACAATTAACTTTGTTATTTATATATGATTTATATATATATATAGGGATTTGACGAACGGTTTTCTTATAGCAGAAATTTTTTCATGGTACTACCCGGATGAAATAAAAATGTTCACATTCAATAATGGAAAGTCATTAGATTCCAAACTATCAAATTGGTCGCTGATCAAAAGAGTACAGCAAATCTTAATTTTTATAATTTTTAATTTTTTTTCATTTTTGCATTAAGTTTATTCTGAAAAATGAGATTGATATTTCTAATGAGCTGATTGATGCAACCATTCACTGCAAAGAGGGGGCAGCTATCTTGCTTATAGAAAATTTGTACCAAATTTTGACCAATAGACCGTAATTTTAACAGCAATATAAAAAGAAATACTTCTATAATATACTATTTAGAATACAAAAAGCTCAGCTAGAATATGAGATAGATTTTACAGATAAAGGCTATCAAATGAGACTACCCTATCATGCTAGATCTACTGCGACAAGATCGATCAAAACAAACATCAAAAATTCTGAGCTTAATACTGATCCTAATTTAAAACTATCTGCCCAGAAAGTAAATTTTTATAATCAAAAAAAATTATTAATTTATCCTTTTGATAAAGGTTGAAGTTCTTATTTCAAATCATGTTGAAAATAGAAAATTGGACCGCGAGAATGAGCCAACTAGGTTCAATGTTAAGAAGACAATTGCAGAAAAATGTGTTCAAAGACCTGTACCAGAAACACGTAGAAGCAGTGAAGTTTCAAATTTTAATATGGAACAATTTTTACCAGAGTTGGAACAGGATCAAACAGATTCTCAATCAAATGAAATTCAAAGCTCTAAACTTTTATTTATTGAATCCAAAAAATCAAGCTTAGATAAAAATTTCAAAGAAATTAGGGTCAGACAAGATGCTTATGATATAGGTTTGGCGACTGTAAATTAATGATATTTAAAAAAAATTAATATTAAATAAAATTATTATAAATTTTTTAGCCAAGTCTTTAATTCAAAGTGTAATTGATATATCTTCTTCGATATCATTTTTCATTTGAATTTCATCAATTTCATAAGACTCATTGTTAAAATGATTTTTTGTCTCAGCCTCTGGCAATTTAGTTGATACTTTGATATCATCTTTACACAAAAAAAGCTATTATTAAATAAATGAGAAATTTTTTGATTACTTTTTTTTGGTTCTTTGTATCTTAACTTTGAAACTGAACAAGTGATGATAAAAAAAGCAATAATGGCTATAAAAAAGACTTTTTAAATTTCATGACTAGTGAATAGAATCAAACCTCCAGCAGTTGAAGATCCAGCAATTATGTTTGGCAAATATTCTTCAAGTAAAGTGGGTTTAGGCGCACCATAAACATTAAGCATTGCTTTAGATATATATTTGTTGTTTATGATACAATGATAAATACCGTTTGTATCTTTTTGATTGTTATAAATGGTCAATTCACATTTCGAAGAATCTAAAAAATAGCGATCTGTATCATAGGACAAACTATTTTTGCTAATTGGTATTTGCATTGGCGTTAACCATTTGCACGATTCGATTTCAATTGTTTCCGTTTTATTTTGAAATAATGGTTTCAGAGTCACATCTTCACCATATGGTAAATAGTACATCCATGGATAATCAACAGCCAGGGTTTGTTTAAGAAAAATTAAAAACAGAAAAAAGCTAATTGACATTTTTATTTCTATTCGTTTGATTTAAATTTTTTGTGTTTAATTCGGTGTTTTTTTTTAAAATTTAATGTCATGATATTTAAAAAGATTCTTTAATTCAAATGATAAATTAATTATGTTTCAATTTTTTAAGCTTTAAATTTTAAAAAGTTATTTACATTAAATTATGGTAATACTAGAAAATTTTATTTTCGAAAATCTTTAAAAGCGAATTAGGCTGATATTTAATTAAGTTGGCATACATTCCTTAAACTTATTTAAATTTTGGGTAAATATGGGTATATATTTAAGGTCATAATTTCTAAAATCAGGTATTTAAAAAATATAATTTATTATTAATAAACAAATATTAAAGAAGTTTTCAAATGTTGGTTAATGGAATTTGGATATAATTCTAAAAATATATGGTTCATATTTTTCCCAAAGATATTTTTTTTAAAAATAAAATTAAAAAATATTGAATTTCAAACTTTTTATTTTATGTACTAGTTATAATTTTTAGCTTTTTGATGATTATAAAATTATAAAATTAATAGAAATAAATTTTCATTTTAATTTATAGCTAAATTTATTTTACTATTAGATTTTTTTGATTGGAATTAAGTAGCTACGTAAACGTAAACAATAGCAAACGACTAAAAAATAGATAGTAACTATTTCATAAAATTTAACTGGCCTAGTTTTTAATGAAAATTAATTAATTTAAAAAACATTTTCTGACATGTCTGGATATTGTCAATAATTATCCTAAAAAACACAAAATTATAAGTTTTGTAAAATAAAACGCTTAATAATCTTTCCTAAATTTATATTTTTAGAATAAAAATTATTATATAAGTTTTTTATTTTCGATGAATATTGAACATTGTCAGTCAACTATTAGATAGACAATTATGTAAAATTAAAGTTTAAACTAATCCTTTATCTAAATTATGACGAATAAATATTGATTTTTGATTCAAAAAATACTTCTAACTTCTTCAATTAAACCTAGATATATATTTTGAAATGATTAAAATTAATGATGCATATGTGGCGATCAAAAGTTAATTATCTATTAATATAGTTTTAAATGATAACCTAAATTGATTGAAAAATTTTTTCTCAATCTATCCCCCAATTATTTTTGTTTTCTTAAACATTTTTCCTCTTTAGATCCACTTTGAACTAAATTTAAAAAAAAAAAATCTTTCAATGATAATTTGAGTAAGCCTGCAGGTAATTGACGATAACTACACACAGAAAATATTATTATGTTTATGACAAATAATGAATATTTTGGTCAAATTTTTTTAAGAACAAATGAACAATTTGACACTATAATAATTCTATTAGGAAAATTCAAATTAAGTTTTAAAAATTTTTAAAGTTGAATAGATAATTGGTACAATATTAAAATCAATATTATTTTACAACTAGATTTAAGATTACATGCATTAAAGTAAACTAATTTATCTCGAGGAACATCTTTTATCTTTCACGCTTGAATGCGATCATTTAGTCCAGGCCGTAAACAAGAAAACTTAATTTTTGCTTTTTGTTGGAAAAAAATTCGCTGGCTATTTGTTAAATAAAATATTAATATATTGTGGTAAAATATGGCACAGAGCTAAATGACGTGAAAATAAAAATGTAATTAAAAAAAAATTTTCTTGTCTAGTAACGAAAAATCAAAAGGTGAAACACTAGGACTCTATATAACAAAAAAAGCTTTTCTTATTGTACAACTTTTAGAAAGCCTAGAAAATGCGAACCATTATTTTTGTGGTTAATTAAATATCCCATGAGCTGAAACTTTATGAATTTTATTTCAATTTTTTTTTGACAAATTTCATGTCCTATATTAAATATTTTTATTTTATTTTAGACAAATAAAATGGAAATTCTCCAAAATTTCTAGGCTCTTGTAATAATTTCTTATTTATAGCTTTGTTTTCCAAAACATGAGCTTCAATTATCCCATGTTTGTGCATAACCGAGTTCCATCTCACAACTCAGTATTTCATTCAAATTTTCGGCCACACACCATTTCAGTCAGATCAAATGGCAACCAAGATCCGGACTATTCACGATACACATCCCATAATGACTTCAATAGCAAATCATTGTCTAATCGATACTCAATGTACAATTACGAAACACCACCTGAAGTAATTCTTCAAAACAAACCTAACTTTAGAACAAAAACCAATGAGAATTTTACGACTACCATGTCACCTAGAGTGACCAAGAAATATCCAAAAAGTTTTAATTACAGGGAAAAACTTGTTCATGAACCAAAGACATCTAAAACAGTTACCAGTGACAATGATAATAATGTGAGTAAAAGTTTTGATCACAGATTAGAGAATACTGACCAAAAGAAAACCAAGGTTCCAATTTCATTCATTGAATATAATAGAAATTCTGTTTGCCTAAAACGAAAAGAAATTAAAAATAATTCCAATTTGAACTCTCAAAGTACCGAATCATTAATTAAAGTATATTCAAAAAAACAATATGATAACCACGGGGTCGAGTTTAACCAATACCATTTAAAAACTGCACCAGTTTATAACAGTAATTGTGAAAATTTTAATGCAATAGCTAGCAAAATGAACTCTTTATTAGACCAAAAAAACGTTGAATTCAAACAATTTGATTTTAATTATAACAAATTTATGTATTACAACAGATTGGAAGACCAGTATTCAAGTGACAACTCAGAAGATAAAGCTAATGATAAAGAGAATATGAAGAATTGTTTTCCAAGGCCATCTTCTCTTTATTACGATAGTGGAATATGTGGAGATGGATCAAATTCAACATATGCCAAAGGCCTGAAGAGACATGATGATTCTAATTTTGAAGAAAAGACCTACACGGAAAATACCATAATAGATAGAAAAACTAATGAATCTGTCAAAAATTCCAAGATTAGTAATAAGGATTCTTCTTCATCTCTCTCATCAGACTTGTCTTCAAGTTCTAATCTTTCTTCTTTTTCTTCTTCTACTACGAAACAAAGAAATCGAATGAGTGCAATGTTTAAATCAATGAACCTTAAGAGTTCACTTAGAGTGAACCAGAATCCTTATAGGACTTCATTAAGAGAGACCCCCAAAAAAATAGATTTGCCAATAATTAATTTAAATGATCCAAAATTGAGTGATAAAAAAAGTCCAAGTGTGAGCCAAGTCAATTCTAGGACTGAAACTAGCCGAGCTGATTTCACTCCAAATTTGTTTAACAGGGTTAATTTGCTTAAAAATGGAAAGCCAATAATACGAAATATTAAAGTGCCACCTTTGCCCCAAATAAATTACAATAATATTGGTATTGGTAAAAGTTCACAAAATTTCCAATGTCAGAATATTGAATCCAGCAATAATTTTTCTGAATCAATGATGAGAGCCAGTATGGAACGGAACAAAAAAAAACCAAACAACTTTAGGCCATGTTTGCATCCAGAGATCGAAAATTCAACTAATTTCAGGAATTCAGGTAATATAAAGCCTAAATTAAATTCATTTATTTTTATATTTTTTAAGTCGGATACAGAAGAAGCACTGGTTCATGCAGCAAAGCTCTAACAAATAGCAAAAATAATATAATTAAAATAATTGACCAAACCAATGGTGGCGAAAAATTCAAGATAGTGAGTAAAAGTGAGAAAAGATGTATTGCTGTGAAAGATTTTATCGGATTATATTCCGAAAATTTAAATCTAATTAAGGTATTTTTTAAAATTTAATATACTAAAACTTAATCAAAAAGTTAAAAATCATTAAATTAATATTGGCTTTCAATTTAATATTGAATATTTTGATTGAAAATTTAAATTTAATTTTCATTTTTAATTCAGCTTCATGCTATCATAACCAGAGTTCATATTGTCTCACTACACAAGTCTCCTTTTGTAGCTAACATTATTATAATTATTATGTTTGTCTTAGACTTACTGGTTTTGAAATAACCACGAATCTTTTTTTATTAGTAATAGTTCATGTGGTAAAGTGATTTATACCAACACAAAATTTGCATTTATCCATTAAGGATACATTCTGACTATTTCTTGATTTGAGCCTTAAAACTACCGACTGTCCTTGCTAATATTGCTTCTATTGTAGTTTATTCCATGATTCAGCAAATCTGTTTTAAAAATTGATAGATAGCTCAATTACCTACTAAATTGAAACTTAATTTAAACATATTGAAATATTATGTTAAATTTTTAAAAGGGTGAAAGTTATATCCTTTTGAGTAAAGCTGAGGATGACTGGTGCTACGTAAGAGACAAAAATGGTAATATAGGTTGTGTTCCCGGAAACCATTTGGAAATTATTACTGAAGATTCAGATTCAAAAGATACAGAAAATTTGCTCCATTTGGAAAAAGAGTAATTTTCTGGTTAAAATTTTACTTTCCTTTGAACTTTTTATTTAAAGTTGGTTTCATGGAAATATTACTAGAAGTGAAGCTTACACATTGTTGGTTGGAAATCAAAACTTTGGCGGCACTTTTTTAGTTCGGTATAATTCTACTGAAAAAGGAAAGTTTACTCTTTGTGTTTATAAAAAGTATCTAATAGATAGCAAACACTAACAATTGATTAATTTTTTTATTTAAAGTGGAAAAGTATATAATTACAAAATTAACTACGAAGATAAACAATATTTTATCGATGTGAAATATAAGTTTAAAACTTTAGTAGCTTTGATAGAATTCTATCAAAAAAATCAGACAGGTAAAATGCTTTAATTATTTTTTTTTTTAAATTGTTTAATTAAATTATTAAATTTAGGTTTGATTAGTAATCTTAAGTTTCCTGCTGAGAAAAACTTCATTGACAAAAAAACACTCCTCGAGAGCTTGGAAAATGTTTACAGTAAGAATCAATTCTTTGTTTAGATTAGAAAGTAAAATATTATATCATTAGATAAATTCGATATTGATAGAAAGGATATTGAATTTCATGAAAAAATTGGCTCAGGTCAATTTGGCATTGTCTTAAAAGCCGAATTTAAAAAAAGAAAAGTTGTAGCAGTTAAAAAAATGAAGCCTGGCTCTAAAGAAGATGAATTAAATTTTAACCGTGAAGCTCAATTTATGATGTAACAATTTTAATTAATTAAATGTTTTATTTTATATTTTTTTAAAGGAAATTACAAAATTTACAGCTTACTCAGCATCAAAATTTAATGCAGCTTTATGGTCTTAGCAAAGACTATGATGACTCAATTTTAATAGTTACTGAATTTGTTCGTTTTGGTACCATATTTTTTAATTTTCCATTGAATTTACTTGAATTTTTTTTAAAGGCTCTTTGTATAACTATTTATTGAAAAACAAAGAAAGAATTTTAAGTTCAAAAAATAGATTTATAAGATTGGTAAACATCTGTATTGATGTGTGTGATGGAATGGAGTATCTTGAATCCCAAAACATAATTCACCGCGATTTGGCGACCAGAAATTGTTTGGTTGGTGAGGGTGAAGTTATTAAGGTTGCTGATTTTGGTTTAGCCAGATTTACCGACGATTGCTATATTGCCCATCCTCAGTCTCAGTTCCCGGTTAAATGGTCTGCGCCTGAAGTAATTAAATATCGAAGTTATTCATCGAAATCTGACGTTTGGTCATTTAGTGAGAAAAAAAATTCTCTTTTTACAATTTAATTTAACTCTAATTTCAAGGTTGTCTGATGTATGAAGTATTTACCCTAGGTAAGATGCCATATGGGGGTAGCACGTCTAATTCTGTAGCTGCCAAGCAAATAATTTCTGGTGTTATTCCGGAAAAACCAACATTTTGTCCAAACAACTTGTATGAAAATGTCATTACCAGAGCATGGAACAAAGTAAGCTTGTTGATTAAGTATGAATATTATTCTCTACAAATTATTTTTTTCAAAAGAATCCAAAAGATAGACCGTCATTTAAAGAGCTTTTAAAATTACTTGGAAATTATACATGCGTTTAATGCCACAAAATTTGATCATTTTTATCATTTTTGTAAAAACTAAGAATTATTTTAATAAAATGGATAAAATTTAGACACAATTTGATTTTATTATTCAAAATTATTTCCAAACTATTACTTTAACTATTTCTAATATTTGAATGATAACAATACTTATTTTCATTTTCAAATAAGCTAACTTAAAGAACGTCACGCTAAACTAAGACTTTTGCAGACTTTTAAACAATACTGCACCAAAAATCTCACATTTGTTATCAAGTCAAAAATTTGATCTATTTAGGATTATAAAAATAATTTTTTTTTATTAAAACTTATTAAAGGTCTTAAAAATAAAAAATTAAATTAAACTAGTCACGAAAAATCAAATGTAATTTAATAAAACTGAATGAATTAAATTTTCTGATAAAATTTTAATAATCATGCTCAAAAATCTCAATTTTTCGATGAATCATTTTTTATGAAGTCAAAATTTAAAAAACTTCAGGTTCCCAAAAATATCTTATCTTCTAGAAATTTTTCTTGTAAAGTGAAGAGATTTTTTTTTCGTAAAATTTTACAATTTGACTACTTGACTGAATTTATCAAAACCTTGACTGAATATCTATTTCGAAAATAATTAAATATTTTCCAAAATATTTGACAAGACAAAAAGCAACCTTATTTTTGCCATTATTAATAACTTACAATACAAAATTTCAAAATTTTTTTTAGTATTTAAGTTATTTTAGCTTTATTCTATTTTAAATATTTCTTCAAATTAATCAAAATTTATTGATTTAATTGAAAAATGAGCGAACAAGTTGAAATGGAAGAAGACTCAACATTGGCCGGATCCACTAGTCAGGAAAAAAAACGCTTTGAAGTCAAAAAGGTTAGAAAAGAAATTTTGTAAAATTATATTCTACCATTTGGTATTTTTAAGTGGAATGCTGTTGCACTATGGGCATGGGGTATTTACATTAAAAATAGATCAAAATGACTGAGTTTAATTTGAAAAATTTCTATTTAGACATAGTGGTAGATAATTGTGCCATTTGTCGTAATCATATAATGGATCTCTGTAAAATTTAAGTGAAATTAATTTTTTAGAGTTTAAAATTATGAAAAGGCATCGAGTGTCAGGCTAATCAAGCATCTGCTACAAGCGAAGAATGCACAGTTGCCTGGGGAGTTTGTAATGTAATTAACTTTTTATGATAAAAGAACAAAAAGCTAAAAATTAATTTTTCATAGCATGCTTTTCACTTTCATTGTATTTCTCGTTGGCTAAAAACAAGACAAGTATGTCCCCTTGACAACAGGGAATGGGAGTTCCAAAAGTATAAGAAAATTAATTTCAAATCTACTTTGGTCTAAAATAATTTGGTTTTTTTAAGATATGGACATTAATTGAGTTTTCGAATCGATTCAAATATATTTGATTTTGTCTTTTGAATATTCAAAAATAAACTTCTTATCATTTATTAAATTGACACATTTTTTAATTTATTTATTTAATCGATTGAAATAAAATCAACATTTTTTATAAAATGTTATTATTTAAAATCTTAGAAAATTTGTAATTGCTCAAGAAAGTTTAATTGTAAATTATAAAATAAATCGAAAAATTAATTTTTTTAATAAATCTAACCATTCGATGACTACTTACTTTGTAATAATTTGTATGAATTTTATAACATTTTAATGGTTTGATTTTACCAATTACCAAGAGAATGCTAAATAAATGCTAATGAAAGCTCACCGATTTTTTTTGTATTGTTAGGAAATCTGAATCTTAAGATATAAGCTATAATAATTTCTTCTAAAATTTTAAATCAATCAATCAATTAAATTAAAGATTAAATTATCAACGAGTCTTTTTATTTTAATCAACAAATGATAGATTTTTTAAAAGAAAATTATATTCATATATTTTTTGTAGTTTAATTTTTTAATTAAAAAAATTAAGAATAAATATCAGCCTTTTTCAATTTACTTAATCTTATGCGAGAGTTAACATAACAAATAAAAGTACTAATGAAAAAACAAATGTATAAAAAGTTGGACAGTAATTTCAATATTATTTATATTCTTTTAAGGTTTGTAGTATAAAGTTATTTAAATAATAATTTTAATTAGATGATCGATAAAGAAAATAAAGTGTATCGGTCAATATTTATCTTATAAGACAATAAAAAAGTCGACAGGAATAAAATTATTCAGAAAAACTATCAAAAACAAAATGTCAATTCCGTTCAAAGTCAAGCTACAACAGAATTTTGTTTCTATTCTCATTTTTAAATTTACATTTTTAGCTTCAAGGGCACCTTTGATTATTTTTTTGCTTTTTTTTAATAACAGAATAATTAAAGCTAATATTAAATAAAATTATTTTCACCTTGACATTTTTAAATAAAATAATTTTTTTATCTTAAAAGCTAATTTAAAATTTTACTATAAATTATGTGGTAAAATTAGTCAAATATTTCTAAACCAAAGAAAGCTTCAATGAAGTCCTCAATTATTTTTTTGATCTATCTGTTCCATCTAAATGCATTGGTCTACGCAGGTAAAACTATTTATATCCATATTTCTAAACCAACTGGCCAATTCTGACTGATTATTTAAGAGGACGAGCAACAAGAGCTTGAGCTTCCTCTGAAGGAATATGAACAATTAGATTATGAAAATTTTGAATTCAAAACAGATTCAATGCATTCCAAGAGAGACACAGATGTTCTGGAAAATTTATACATTGCATCTAGCCGCCTTAAATTTCGCGCTTTCAACAAAAGTTTTAGCCTTATTCTGAGACGAGATGCCAAAATAACCGGAGATAACTTAAACATAGAGCTTAGATACTCGAATAAGCCAAATGAGTATTTAAAAGATTCATTTTCTTCCAATTATTTCCGTGGCATAGTCGAAAATGAACCGTATTCTGAAGTTACTGTCTATTATGAACAAGATAAAAATAATAAGGTCCAACAACCACTAATCTTTGCTCATATTCGAATCATTAATCAAACAAATGAGACAAATTATTACATAGAACCTTTTAAGCCAAGTGATCAGGTTAATTCTAAGCTCAGGTACATTGTTTACAAAAGTGAAGACATCGAATCAAATGTTCTCTCAAAAGGTGTTTTCAAGTAAGTTAATTATTTTCTTTGGAGAGTAATTAGAATGCTTTTTTTATCATTATTATAAAAGATATATAATCTTTAAAAATTAAGCTTAAATTAAGAGTAAAGAAAATTTTATTTTGCGGATAAGGTAGACTTAAAGCAATTAGTGATGCGCTTAGCCCATTACCGGACAGTTGATTTCGTTTCCAAAGACCTTTACAGTATTTTAGAGATGTTCGTAGAAAAGATTTAAAAAATTGTAATAAAATTTGAATAAAAATTTAATATTGGCACATTGGTTGATCTTATTTATATAAGAATATGTCAATATTGAGCTTAAGCTCCTTCAGACTAGTATAAAAATAGTTAAATAAAATTTAGAGACTATAAGATTCAAAATTAGAACCTATTGTTTATTAATAGTGGAAATACAATTGTTCGATTGAGGGTTGAGGAAAATAAAGAAGAAATGGTAAGGCAGCAATTATACTATGATGTCGCAGCTAAGCTGCAATCATAAAAACTTAATTATATTTGCTTTTTTTTTCTTATGTATTTGTATATTTTATTTAATTGTCTAAAAAGAAATAGAAAAACACTGAGCTGACATGCGATAGGCTTTTCTATTAGAAAATCTCTGAGCTTACCAAATGTTTCGTATAAATAGGGGATCCAAATGTCAGTTTGGATCATCATCTTTCTTGAAAAATTATTTTAATAAGCCTTTAAGCTTATATATATTTTACCATAAACGGCTATCGGAAGAGGATATCACATACACAAGGAAGTTGGATAATCAATAAATCTTGATTCGAATCCTCCTTTATTCATAGAATGGTACACAATTGGTTAATCCTCCTCTGATATATCTCTCACTCAACTCAAATAGTCGATTTGAAATTGTAAGCAGTCTTAACTCATTAAGGGCTTCATGATAAAGAACGTTTGAAGGAGTTCCTGTTTGATATCTCTTATAAACTTTCTGATCTTAAAGTTCTATGGATCGCATTAATTGCAGTTTTAATAGAAAAGGGTAGAGAGTTGGGTTTTTAAATTTCAATTTTGAAGTTTTGTTGATAAAATTATTTTTTCTTTATCTCGTAATATCTCGTCTTGGAATTGTGAATTTTATTTAATAAACCTCAGATGGAACTGAGTTCTTGTATTTTGTCAATCGCTAGTTGAAGAAAGCTTTCTATTTTTTATGATAGACAAACAAGATATCCAGCTGCATAGGTCATAGGCTACCATACGTTTTCTGGTGGTTCTTTGAATAGAAAAGGATAAAAAAGCTCTAGTTCATTTTCTGTGTTTGATTAAGACTTATTAATTAATACCTTCAATGATCTGTTCTTCAAAAAACTGCCGATCCTATCAAGGAAAACTGAGCTGATGTTGATCTCTTTTTTTCTAAATATATGGGTGAATAGTTTTGTCAAAGACTTTTTAAAGTTAAAGACGGCAGATCTTGTCAACTTCTTCATATTAAAATCATTGCAAAAATCTTGTATATAAATATGTTTTTAAGTTGTTCTTATTTTGCTAAAGCCTGCTAGCTGAAAATTTTTTAAAGCAATCAGATTGATCTCTATGAGTTGACGTGGTCTGATAGAGCTTTAATGACGTAGAGAAGTTGTGTCTGTTGGTATTTAATTTAATGGCAAAAAGTGTTATCCTTCTGACATATTTGATAATCTTGGTTGCTTTTAAATTTTATCAAGGTTTATGATGCTGTCTTACGAAAAGGGACCAAACGCTTACTAAGACTGGTTAGATTGGCAATACCGTTTTTTTTTCCAGTTTAATCTGACCTAAAACCGTTGCTGCAGCCCAACACTATTTAACTAAACCATTAAATAATGCCCGATATTTGCCATAAAATATTGCCTTTCATTAAGACATTTAAAGTTAATCATAGCTTAGACCATTTTCTCTCAAGATTGGACAGAAAATCTGTATTAGATATACAATTAAAATAAGCTTGAAAATTAAAATATATTACAATTAATTATATAGATAGCAAACATTTGTAACTATGAAGTAGTAAATGTTGTACTACATGTCACTAATATGAATCATGAAATGAATATATGACAAATCATTATGGTACACCACTGTCCACATTTTCTTAATCAGACCAGTTTACTTTTCTATAAAATATATACATTTCAAGCAGTCAAAAGGTTTAACAATTATACTCAAATAAGTTTAATTTAGCAAGCAGCTTTAGATTAGGAACCTTGTCAAATCCTTTCGAAAAGTTTGTATAAAAAATCTTTAATCTATTCTGATATTGTCTTAACTTAATTTTATTATTTCAAACTGTTGTAATATCTTAAAGAGATAATTTAATAAACGAGTTAAATTTATAAGAAATAAAGAAGATTAATCAAACATTAATAATTAAAAAATTTATTTAATTCTTAAAACGATTATTTTTTAAGATAATAAATGAGTTTGAAAATTTAAAACAAAAGCTTAAAAAACTTCATTAGTCTTCTAGTGGTAAAATTATTAAATTCGTCTCTGACAATTTTTCCATAGTTTTGAAAAAATAAAATCAATGTAAAATATATAGGTCGATAGTTCTAAGCATCAAGTTTTTGTCCAATTTTATTTATTGAGTTAGAAGACAGTTTTCCAATGACGATTAGGTAATATATTTTGAACAGAATTGAATGAATTTGGTAAAAACATTCATATTGGTAAGGGAAGTGAATTTATAAAATTAAATTAAAAATTTAAGCTTTTTTGATCTAATAAATTATAGCACTCTTTCGAAAAAATTAATTAATGGTTTTGTGAATGCATCATGGTACAATATTCTGGTTAATTTCCATAAGCTCTGGATAACATTCTAGCAGAAATTGAAGTGCAATTTGTGGAGATAAGTATCTCAAAGGCGACAGCTGATTCAACAACTTAACATTTAAACATTACTTACTTATAAAAAAAAGCAATTTTTTCTCCAAGCAATTTTTTTTATGACCATTTCCACAAGAATTAATCAGTTGGTCTTGTCTGATTTTTTATTTGTTCACTTAGGCTTGACCGAAATTTTAAATTATAAAATCATTAGATTAGATCAAATTTTACACATTACAACACTATACTAAATTAAAATAATTATTTTGACTGAAACTTGAGAAAAAATTCAAAAAATAAATAATTTACATTATCTTGAATCTTTATTTATTGATTTTGAGAGTTCGAATTATTTTTAAAAAATATTTCAGAATTGTTTTTTAATTAAAATAGAAGAAAACTTAATTAATGAACGTCCCCAATTGATTTGGAAAATTTTTATCTCTCATATTTTAGGAAATCAACCTTAACAGCTCAATTTCATTCAAATAGTATTTAAAAATTTCCAAAAATGAATAATCATAATTTTTCATTCCATTTTACTTAGAGCCAACTATTAAATGCTATATAATTATTGCGATATTAATCAAAATTAATTATTAAATTAATTTTTTTCAAGTGCTTCAGTTTGTCATCCAAAATATGCCATATCATTCAACCAAAGTGATGATAAACCTTCATATGATTCCAAATATAGAGCTAAACGTCAAGATGAATCAAATAAAAACAAAAATAGATGTCATTTGGCCTTAGTTGCTGACCACAAGTTTTACAAAGAAATCGGAAATTCAAATGATAAACTTACAACAGCTTATTTGGTTGTGTTTTTAAAAATTATTTTAGTAAAAATAAGTAATTATTTAATTTTTAGATGAACATAATAGTATCAGTTAGCAATATTTTTACCAAGACTAAATGGATCCTTGATGAAGGGCAGCCAAACTCTAATTATGGCTTTTCTATTGAGAAAATAATTATTCACAAAGAGCCTACAGTTGATGTTTACGACCATTATAATAACAAAAATAGTTCTAAAGTTGCCGATAAGATTTTAGATGTATTTTGAATTAAAAAATTAACAGTTCAGTTTGAAAGAGTTTAAATTACACAAATGTGTTTAATTTAGATTAAAATTTTAATGCAAAAATATTTAGAATGAAAAAAATTATTTTTACCGACCTTAAGTTAACTTAATAACATAATTTAAAAACATTTTCTTTTTGAACTGCACAAACCAAATATCCCAAACTAAATAAAAATTAAAACTTATTTTTAATTAGCTTTTTGGCAAAGAGGATTGGTCAAATTATTGTTTGGCTCATTTGTTTACTTATCAGACATTTGAAAACAGTGTACTTGGTCTTGGTTATGTCAGTTCACCATTACCATATTCAGCCGGTGGTATTTGCTCAATGACAAGTTTTTTTAAGGGAAAAGCTTTTAGTGTAAACACAGGTCTTAGTAGTTACAAGAGCATATCGAACAAACAAGGACGATTACTTCAAAAAGAAGCAGAGCTAGTCACAGCTCATGGTAATATTTGTTCTTTGGGATAAAAGAAAAGTTTTTAATTAAATAAAAAGAATTCGGTCATAATTGGGGTTCCGAACATGATCCAATAAAGCCAGAATGCGCACCAAGTCCTAGTGAGGGAGGAAATTATCTTATGTATACTTATGCAAATAGTGGT
Organism: Brachionus rotundiformis; assembly: GCA_016802295.1. Taxonomy (NCBI): domain Eukaryota; kingdom Metazoa; phylum Rotifera; class Eurotatoria; order Ploima; family Brachionidae; genus Brachionus; species Brachionus rotundiformis. The sequence continues at coordinate 1,372,100 of JAESIW010000200.1, forward strand.
AATGAAAAAAATAACATGGTATATACTAAAATTTAAATTAAAAACTTATTAATTAATAAATAATTCAAATTTTTAAAGCACTTTTCACCTTGTTCCATTAACTGGATAAGCCAAATTCTAAAGAGTTCAAAAAAAGACTGTTTCAAACAAGAAGCTTCAGGATATTGTGGTAATGACCGAATTGAAGTTGGTGAAGAGTGTGACGGAGGCTTCAAAGGTCGTCAAGGCTTAGATAAATGTTGTGAGTATAATTGTCGACTAAAACCTGGCGCTCAATGCAGTGATAGCAATCACTATTGCTGCTATAATTGTAGAATAGCTCCGGCAAACTATTCCTGTTACTCTAGTCCAAATTATTTTGAATGCTTTTATGAGACCAGTTTTTGCGACGGAATTAGCAAAAACTGTCCATCACCCAAACCAAAACCCAAAAATACCCCTTGTAATTCGTATGATTTTGGAAAATGTAATGAAAATGGACATTGTAATTCATTGTGTAAGCAATTGGATGATTCATTAGATGAATGCAAATGTAAGGACTCTAGCCAAAGGTGTATGCTGTGTTGCAGAAATGTATTTGATAATGGGGAATGCAAGCCAGTTCACAATATTTTTTCCAAAATTTATAATTCACCTCTTTATCTAACAGACGGAAGAGCTTGCTTTGATGGAATTTGTGAAAAAGTATTGCTAAAATAAAACTAAAAGGATTCTTAAATTTTTATAAAATCAATAGAATATATGCGTTCCTAAAGTAAAGGATCATATTAGTAGATTTTGGAAAGTTATACAAAAAGGATCAATCAACTCCTTCAGTAATCGACAATAATCATTTATTAATTTTTTTATAATTTTTTATTTAAGTCAAATTTATGAAAAGAAACATTGTTGCCTCAGTTATAATTATTACTCTTTTTATATGGGTTTTAATAAGTTGCTTAATACACTTTTTTTTCGTAAGATTAAAATGATTCAAATTTTAATTGAAGAATATTTTGTGTTTTAAGGACAAAAAAGTCAGATCCGAACGTAGACTAAAAATTAGCCGAGAACAAAAAAAATATAATTTAGACAATGATGAAATTATTAATTTAAATATTCAGGATGAATAAGTGGTAAGCTTTTTGGGAATTTTTCTAAAAATATTAAAATCTGTATACATGATCTTAACAAGAATTTTTTTTCAATTAATTTTATTCAATATTTAATTATTTTCATTATTTGAAAAAAAATTTGCAAATAAATTATTAGTTATGGTTGAAAATCTTAATTTAATATGTTTATCATTTATAAAAGATAATAGAAAAGCTCCCTCCAATTACTGATTGATTTTAATTTTATTTTTCAAAAACAAATTAATAATTGAATATATTTTAAATTTTTATCTGATTTTAGGCAAATGAACTGATGTTTGGCAAAAAAAAGAATCTATGAATTAAAGAGATTATCTAAATCAATGCAGTATTGAGAAATTTATTAAATTTTTTATAATTAATTAAAATCTATTCCATTTTTTATTTTTTATATCTTGTTTTTCGTACTCTCTTATTTGTTGATTTTTATCAAAAAAAATTAAAAATAATTCATTTGTACAATCATGGTATAATTTGAAAAAAAATAATTTTCTATAACCAAGCTATACACAATAACAATTCTTTTTAACTCGTCTGATCCGCACAAACTATCAACTTACCAACATTTACATCAAAGCAAAACAAAGTTATCAAAACAAATCAAAATAAATACTGTGTTAATTTTTTTTTCTAATAAAATTTTCAAAAAAATTTAATTTTAGACCACCTGTTTTTTTATTAAATGTTAGGATTTATCACCTAGCTGATATTTTTTAAAGAATTTATTTAAAATTTTTAGCCAGAAATTTAGATCTTTTGACCATGTTGAGTTCAAGTCTGCCAGCTAGTAGTGCCCTAGGCCAAACGACCAAACGCCGAGTATGCTACTATTACGACAATCAAATTGGAAATTACTATTATGGACAAGGTCATCCAATGAAACCACACCGTATCCGCATGACCCATAACTTGGTTCTTAATTACGGCCTTTATCGTAAAATGGAAATTTACCGCCCTCATCGTGCTTCCTTTGAAGATATGACCAAGTTTCACAGCGATGAATACATCCGCTTTTTAAAAAATATTCACCCAGACAATATCAGTGACTACAACAAGCTAATGTCCAGATTCAATGTCGGCGAAGACTGTCCAGTATTTGATGGTCTGTACGAATTTTGCTCAATCAGCTCTGGAGGTTCGGTTGCTGGTGCCATCAAGCTTAACAAACAAGCAACAGATATAGCCATTAATTGGGGCGGTGGTCTTCATCATGCCAAAAAGAGTGAAGCTTCTGGATTTTGTTATGTAAATGACATTGTTTTGGCCATTCTTGAACTGCTCAAGTATCACCAGAGAGTGTTGTATATAGACATTGATGTTCACCATGGTGATGGTGTTGAGGAAGCCTTCTACACCACTGATCGAGTCATGACTGTGTCTTTCCACAAATATGGTGAATATTTTCCCGGAACAGGAGATCTAAGGGACATTGGAGCCGGTAAAGGCAAGTATTATGCAGTCAACTTTCCACTTCGAGATGGCATAGATGATGAAGTGTATCAAACTATATTCGAGCCAGTCATGACCAAGGTAATGGAAATATACAGGCCTAATGCTGTTGTTCTTCAATGTGGTGCTGATTCATTGACTGGTGACCGTCTAGGCTGTTTTAATCTGACACTTAAAGGCCATGGTCGATGTGTTGAATTCATGAAGAGCTATAACTTGCCACTGTTGATTCTTGGCGGAGGAGGATACACAATCCGTAATGTTGCCAGAGCATGGACTTATGAAACAGCAGTCGCTCTTGGAGTGGAAATTTCCAATGAACTGCCATACAATGACTACTTTGAATACTATGGTCCTGACTTTAGATTAAACATTATTCCAAGTAATATGCCCAACCAGAACTCATCGGAATATTTGGACAAAATAAAGTGCAAGTTGCTGGAAAATTTGAGAATGATTCCGCATGCACCAGGAGTTCAAATGACCAATATTCCGGACGATGCGATGAATGTTGATGATGGCGAGCAAATGGACGCTGCAGAGGATGCTGCGGCTGATAAACGTGGTGGGAGTCGAATTTTAAAGGATAAACGAATCGCCAATGATCAGGACATGAGCGATTCTGATGATGACGAGGATCCAACCGTGGGAGAAAAAAGAAAGAATAATGAAAATTATAAGTCATTAAATAAGAAGAGATTGAGTGACAAAAAATCAAATGGTGTTCATGCAGATGATGAGAAGGCTGAGGCACCAAAATTGGAAGAGCCTGGCGAAAAAATTGAGGTCGATCCGGCACCAGTCGAAAAGCCGAGTGAAAACGCTGAAAGCACAGAGGTCAAAGCTGAATAGAGCTTAATTATTAAAATATTATTCATTATTTTATATGGTCAGTTTATGTAAATCTTTCTAATATTTCCCAAATGGAAATGCATTTGTTTGTTTTTCAAAAAAAAGATAAAAAAAAAGATATATAAAAATTGTAAATTTGTGTTTAGATTAAAATTCTAACTGACTCTAAATAAATTCGAGATAGATTGTGCTGGAGATTTTTTAATAATTTTCATCTTAAAATAATTCTAGCTTTTCATTAAACTAAAACATGATTATTGTAAAATAAATTTTTTGTCAATTAAATAATATTTTTTATCTAATCAAGATGCGAGATTAATTGTGAGTAATATCGCAGAAATACTTTTTTTAATTCGTCATTTAATCAACATCCTTAAGTTTTTGTCTATGATATTTTTAAAACTGAATGAATGAGTAAAATAGACCAATATTACAGAAAATTAATGCTGTCCCGCTTTTACCAAGGTGGTTGGGGCTCTTATGAATATCTCAGCAAGTAATTGTAATTTAATTATTCATCAAAGATAAATAACAAAAATATTCAGATTTTAATATTTTATAAGTCTTAATATTTTGAAAAAAATGTAAAAAATTTAAAAAGATAAGATATTTTTCCTAATTAAGTGATTATTTTGAATACCATCATACTTTTAAGGGATGAATTATAACTAGCTTTTAACTAACTAATAAAATAAGGTTTAATTAAAGATCTGATCTAATTAAACCAAACATAAACAAAATGTTATATGAAAATAAATTATAATTTATTGATTAATAGTTTTCAAATATTAGTAAATTATTTTTGAAATAAAAAAAGAAAAAAATAATTTTATTCTTATATCATATTAGGACTTTTTTTTCCTTATTTGCTTCTTGTGGATCGTGGAGTACTTAATTTATTTGCTTTAACCATTGCTTCCCTTAATATTGGTAAGTTTTTTTGTGATTATTGGCTTCCAAGTTACAGATGATCACCCACACTTCCATTCTGTCAATTTTTGAAGTTTTAATTGAACCTCTCTGTTGGGTAAACGTGTACCTTTCGTTCTAAGTACATGCCTAAACCATTTATTCTTTAAATTTTAGGAGAAATAGAAAAAAAATCGATTTGGCTAAAATTATTTTTTATTTAAGAATTGTTAAATATCGAAGAAACATAGTCGGTCGTAGAGAAACATGTGACCAATTTTTGAGAAATGATTTTCCAATTAAATTAGAAAAAGTATTATCAATTTTTTTCAGATTGTTAAATTATCAACTATAATTTATATTGATTAAGGAAATAAAGCTAAAAGAAAGTACTATATTAGAGGGAAGTTTTGTAAGCCCGTTTACTCATTTGATACCCGAGTTGATGCCAGAAGAAATAAGAAACTGCAGGTTGGAAAAAAGATAGTTTATTCTAAATATGGATTAAGATCTAATTTAAGATTTCAGTTTTTAATACCAAAAAATTGGAACACCCGTCACAAGCCTGTAGTGCTGCATTTCGCAGGTACAGGTGATCATAAATTTTGGCGGAGACGTGTTTTTTTGGCAAATCCACTTTTGGAACAAAATAAAGTAGCATCCTTAATCATTGAGAATCCGTTTTACGGATTAAGAAAACCAAAAAATCAAGAGTACAATTTTCCTCATTTTAAAATTTTTATTTAGATTTAAAATTTTAAAGTCGTTCAAATCTGATTTATGTCAGAGACCTGTTTGTAATGGGAGGATGTTTGGTTACAGAGGGAGCAGTGTTAATGCGATGGTGTGAAAAAAATGGCTTTGGACCTTTTATTCTAACAGGGCTTTCGATGGGGGGACATGTAAATATTATAAGAGATAGTTTTTTAAATTAATGATAACATGTAAAAACTAAGATGGCCTCTTTAACATCTACTGTTTGGCCAAAGCCTGTTGGTGTAGTTCCTTGTTTAAGTTGGTCAACTGCGGCAACTGTATTTACCCGAGGAGTCCTTAGTAAAGCAGTCGATTGGCAAAATTTGGAAAGGGACTATTTTTCTGATTCAAATTACCGCGATCTCAAGGAAAATTTAAAATGGCTCCATGCCGAAGAAAATAAAGAACGAAAGCGGAAAAAAATTTCCTCTTTCATTCCCGAATCAAACATAGATTACAACACATTGACAAATTTTAACTACAATGATGAACGAAAAAAGATAAAAATGGAAATTGTTGAGTTTATGCATGTTTTGATGGATGAGTGCACTCATTTGGTTAATTACGATGTTCCAATAGATACTAGTTTAATAAATGTGGTAGCTGCAAAAGACGATGCCTATGTTCTTAGAGATGGTGTTAACAGTATTGAGTCAATTTGGCCAGGTAATTTTGTTTCATAAATTCAAAAGAATGATAAATTTTTTTGTAGGAAGTCGAGTGGAATATGTAGAGAGAGGGCATGTATCAGCATTTGTTTTGTCTCTGGCCACTTTTAGGTATACTTGGTTATTTGAAAAAATTTAACAGTCTAAAATAAATATAAAGGAATTCTATTATGGATACAATGAACAAGATGATAGAAAAACACTATTCATTTAGTTAGGATATAATTTGTTTATATTAGATTTTTAATTATTTGTGCTTAATTAATTTTAATCCGTATTTTAAATAAATAAAATGTAAATTATAAAAATTTGAATTAATAATTCTGAAATTTTTGATTAAGAATCAAATATGAACTGTATTTTTATTTAAAATTTTTCTTTTTTTTTATATAAATATATTTTATCTATTATCCTTACTTTTTTCTAAATAAAATTTTGTTTTATTTGAAATAATTTTATCTTTTAAACAAAGAAAATACTTCAATCGAACAATTGATATTAAATATCTGAAATAATTCTTTATCAATTTAAGAAAGATTTCTACTGAAAAAAAAAAAACTTATTCAAAAACTGATTTTTACTTAAAAGTGGTAAAAAGATCAATATTTTTTTAATCTTTTCAAAATCTAATATGTAATTTTTACTTACAATATAAAATTACTCGTTCCTAGCAATAAATTTTTACAAAAAAATAATCTTATTCTTATCAATTGAATCTTTTAAGTGTGATAAAATGAGAACTTCTTTAAAACAAATTTTAGTAAAAAATTACATTTTTGAGTAATTTTTAAAAACGTTTCTTTAGAAAAGGCTTTCATTTTTGTCTTACCTGAATTAACTTAATTGACAAATAGATATAAAAATAGCTCAAAATAAAAAAGGGTGTATCGAGGAAACATCAATTGAATTATATTTACATATTTTAAGTCTTTTAGTTAATATTATTTATTAATTTAAATCCTTTTTTCAATGAAATAGCCATTTCAATTAAATTTTTTCAGATAAATATATATAGTCAAATATTTTTTTAATTGATTAATTAAATATTTAGAAAATTTTTTCGTTTTTTATTATTAAACTTATATTTAAATAAAAATCAAAATATAACAATCAATTAAATACAAATTTTCATAACAATCTCTTAAATATTGTATCTACTCGAAGCAATTCTCTTTGTTTGAGGTGTTTGTTTCACATTTTTGAAATGCATCTCGACATTTTCATCAATCGATTGTTTTTGGTAAACCCTTCTTGCTTTACTTTGTTGATTCAGATTAATGGTTTTTTTCTCTTTGAACATTTTAGATATTAAATTTGATTGTTTGGATGAGTTGTCTGGTCGCGAGGTCTTTTTCTGATCTAATTGATTCTCACCATACTTTTCAACTTAAAATATCAAAAATTTGAAAATTTCCTAAATTTTGATTAAAAAATTTAATACTTAATTGCATCCACTGAGGCAATGAGTGCTGTTTACATAAAAATAACTTCCACAAATTGTGCAATACTTGAGTGCAAACAAAGTCACCTGAATTTGATCCAATCATTCGGATCATAAACATTCCATCTGGTTCCAAATAGTCATAAACAAATGACTTGTAATTTTCGACGCAAAATGAGGATGTGGTCATTTGAGAGTCAAAATCCTCCAAAATATTTGAAGTAGACACATTCGATAAATTGTCTTCGAATGTATCAGCAGTTCTTTTTTTCCGGCGCTTGAGCTTCATAGATCCTTTGCTGTCAAATCCCAAATTAGAGGGAATATTTGGAAAAATTGGCTTTTCAAAGTGCGAGGGACTCAAATATCTACGATCTTCTTTTTCATCATCAAAAAGATAATCTTCGCTTCTTTCATGAATTATCTGAGGCTCCTTATGCAAAAATTCATTAGGAACAACTGACTGTTGATAAGTGACCTTTTTTCCTCCTTTTTTTTTCAGCTTGGAATTCTCCACAAGTCGAATCCTCATTAGTTTTATTCTTCTGATGGCATAATTATACTGATTGATTGGTATAAATCTATATATCCAAATAAACAGCGCACTGGTATTAATAATCAACAGAGCAAGATACCAAAACCACAGGAAAGTAAATATTTGCTGATTGAATAGATTTATTGGTAGAACGCACTGGACGTTGTATTCATGACTAAAATTTTTCAAGCCTAGCTCACGTACCTGAAACTTGCACATGGTTACTCTAGGAAAATACTCGGAATCTGCATAGCCTTTGCCTTGAATAATGTCGCGAAATATAGAGGCTCCGTATATATAATAATTGCGTCCAAGAAGAATACTAATTAGAAAAAGTTGACCTACACAGTTAAGTATGTACAAGAGCTTTACGAATAGATAGAGAATAATTAAGTAGTTTCCAAGGAATTTGCCGAACATAAAACAGGTTAATGCCATCATTCTACTGATTATGTTCATGTGACGGCTAGAGCGCTGTCGCCGAGGGTCGTCCACATATTGATCTATTGTGCCTATCATGTATTCCATCATTTTGCGGTTTTTTTCCAATTTACTCACACTTTTGAAGTCATGTGAAGCTTCTACTATATCCTTTAATGACGAAAAATGTTAGTTAATTATTTTTTTTTTAAGTTTTTTTTATAAATATACCTTTATGTCAATGCCTGAGCGTAGACTTAGGGTTCGCCTTAAAATTGGCAATAATTATGATAGAATTCATTTTTAGACCAAGAAACCAAAAAATTCAATTTAAATATTTTATTAAATTAGTTTTTTTATTTAGTCAAAAGCCATTATTAAAAGAATTAATCTATTTTCGAGTTTATAAATTCAAATCAAATATTTTCTTTGTCAATTGTCAATTTGTTTATTTAAAAATAAAAATTCAATTAATTATGTCATTTTTTCAATCATTTTGTTTTATTAGCACCAAGTCTATGATAAGTTTTTCGCGAACTTTTTTTTAAAGGAATTGATTAATTTTTCCTATAATATTTTTTTTAATCGAAAATAAAGATTACCTGAAAATTTCAATTATTTTTTTTGTTAATATTTCCAGTTATTATGAAAAAGAGAAAAAACACAAAAAAATACATTTTGCTACTAATACATTAATGTAAAAAATGATCTATAGAAATTTAAAAATTGATTAATTCTTTTAATTAGTTTTCCTTAAGCATTAAATAATTATTTCTACTAGATGTAAACTAAATATTATGTGATTGAATGGTCCAGGTTTAATTAATACTTGCCATATAATCCGGGGTAGATAAAACAACAAAGACAAAAATAATAAGATGTAAGCCACCCATTGATAATATCTAAGTTCTGTATATCTCCTTTCTGTTTCGTTCTCTGGAATTTGTTTATCAAATGGGATATAATAAGTATTGGTAATCCAGCACACTAAATTTGTGTATTCTTCAAAATTTTTTGAAAACAAAGCTGGAACCCAACAATTTATCTTGGAAAATAATTAAAATTTGATTCTTTTTTTAAAAAACAAACTTACCTGATTGTGGCCGAAGTGTTTGTTGGTGACTATGAATGCAAATACCACAAGAATCGCCACTGTGTATTTGTAGTTTAATCGGTCAGCAAAGTCGTCATCGCTTGCGCTTGATCCGAAAAAGCCCAAGAGCGGAATGCGCCTGGATATAGCCAGCAAATCCATTCGTTCTAATTAGTTCTTATTTGCTCGCTTCTAGTCCATTAATTAAATCATAAATCTAATTTTAAATTAATAAAAATTTAGCTAGATAATCGGCATTGTGAAAAAATGCTTATCAACGAATATTTATATTTATCTTTCACCAGATTTTGGTCTATTTCGCTTTGTTCTATGCCAAGTAGTCTTTTATCAAGTTAAAGAATATTGATTTTTAATGAATCAATTCCTAAATCAAACCAAAAATTACTTTTCTCTAGAACACTTAAGATTTTCAAGTTTAATAAATATCTTCGAATCTGCCTGAGGGCCCAACTCTGATTAATTCTTTTTTTTAATATTACTAAATTATAAAAAAATTTAAATTTAATTATTTTGGGATAATTATTTGGAATTTTTCTTTTAAATACAAAAAAAAAGAATCTATTAATAAATTTAATTTTCCAATAGGCTGTTAAAAATTTTAATTTTCTAAGTGAAAGTTGTTGATAACATGTTTTATAATATGCACAATTGTTTCTTTTTTTCTAATAGTGATGAAACATACGAGCCTACGAATCATTCATTTGAACTAGTTAAAAATTTATATTGTAGATAATTAAATTTGAATAAAGATATTATTTGTTTTCGTGGTAATTACTTTTTAAAAATAGAAAAGAAAAAATTAGGCAAAATGCTTCATATACAATTAATTTACATTAACAGCTTGAGTGCTAAATTAAGAGATAACTTTTGACAAGTAAAAATAGTCAGTCAAAGGAAAAAAATAAAGAAGCTGAATACTGCGTTATTTGGCATGATGCAAATTAAGTCAGGATATTATGATATTGACTAGATTGTTCACTGTTATATTTGTTGAGATAAATTGAAAATTTTAATGATTAGGATTTGATTAATTCGGAAAAGCGAATTTCACATAGAAAAAAAAACCCGTTTTGATAAATATTTGCTTCAATAATAACAAAAGTATCAAAATAAACTCTCGTTGAATCACGTATTGATTCTTGATGAAATTTATTAATGATTTTTGGAGATTAATTTTTTTTTAAATAATTTTTTTTTCCAAAATCAATTTTTAATGCTTCCTACATTTCTCTATTTCCCATTAACAAAAAAAAGCATAATTTGAAAATAATAATTTTAAATAGCTTAAATTTGTAAAATGTTATCTAATTAACAAAATCTAAAAAGAGAATTATTAACAAAAGCATATTTAAACCATGTCTTATTTACCTTAATAATCAAGATTGTATCTAATTATTGGATTTTTCTGCAAATTTGCTTCTAATGATTCCTTAATGACTAATTTTCCTAAATCTCTCCTTAAAATAAGGAGTAAGATTTTTTCTAACTCTTAAATAATATAAATTAGCCTTAATTTGTCTCTTAAGATCTCGAAAATTTATTTCCCAAAATATTTTTAAGTAACTTTTTTTTAGAAAGGAAGTTGATTTAACAATGACATTTTTTTTATAATATAGAACTAAAGATTTTGAAGTATTAATACCAAAATTGATTAAAATATCAGGAAAAAGAGTAATATTGGTTTTGGTTTAAATTAGAAATTTTTTTGAAAATTTTTTAAAAAGTTATTTAAGTTATTAAAAAACGTTTTGAGTAATTGAGCTAGATTTAAAAATTACCAATTTCCTCTTCATGCAAATTGTTTAAATGAATAAATTTGTTTATAAATAAATAAATTCAACTATGATTTATTCAAGAGTTGATTTTATTAACAACTTTGTATGATCAGTTATCATTTTAAAATATTACTGGCGTAAACTTGATCATATTTTATTTTAGGGATAATTTTGGCACCAAGCAAAGTGAAAATCTCTTCTTTTTAATTATTTTTGTCTTAATCCTAGAATGAATAATTCAAATCCGTTCTTTTTCTAATTTAAATTTTTACATTTGAAAAAAATTTTCTTATTTTAATTTCGAGATTTTCGTATTCGCCTCAATAGAAAATTAAAAGCCTCGTTCCCTTAACTTGTTCAGATTTAAATTAAATCACGTAAAAATTAGCAAATTATTGGATTCCTATACTATCCAAAAATACACATAATAGATCAATAAAATCTTGATAAAAATTACTAATCACTTTTAAAAAAGATTAAAATAATTGATTAATTATAAGATCGGTTTAAAAATGATTTTTGTAAAATCTCCAAAAGTAAATTTGTTTTTTTTCTTTTATTGATTAAAAATACGACCTTTAAATTAAAATTTTCAAGATTTTCTTGAAATTTGGAACTGATTGCTAAATTTTTTTGTTAATGTTAACTTATTTAAATGGTAAATAAGAACCAAATTTTGGTTTTTATCATAGAATAGATTTCAAGTGTTTAACAAACTTGAGAATTGGCTATGAAATTCTTATAAAAAGAATAAGAAAATATCGAAATTTGTTTTTATACTACTCAATGTAAACAAAATAAGCTCGTGATATAATCTGACAAATTGATATTTTTTAGCATCTAAATTTTGAAATAATAAAAATAAAATAATTAAAAACTTGCGTTTTGTTCAAACAAAAGAATTAGGCACAAAATTAGAATTAATCTTTAATTTGGCAAACAGGTCTATCAATATGCAATTCATTTCGCCAAAAAAGGAAATTAATGCTTCTGTTTAAATTGAATATAATCAGCATTCTTTTATTATTTATTAGATTGATTTATGTGACAAAATTTTTGTTGCCACTTGATATTAGTAACATTTGATTCAAACAGAATACTCAAATATTAAGTTCTCTTCAAAAATTAAACATCTATAAATTCTCCAAGATTCAATTCTAATTTTCTTAATATCCCTAGAAATTAGACCCAATAATCGGATAATTAAATAAAATATTTTTATAAAAAATCCACATTTTTATTATTTGTCATGAAAATAGACTTGGTAATTTTTGTTCAAGCTAAAATAACGCAATACTTAAACACCTATGAGAACTTAAATCTATTTTTATAATTTAAAATTAATTTTTTGTTGAAAATTTAATTCAATTTGGTCTATTTGCGTGAGTACCTAGCAATAGATTTTTAAATTTTAAATTAATTGGTTAGAGATTATTCTAATCAATTCAAAATTTACCTGAGTAAATAACTCATATGAGAGAGTTGGTGCACCATGCTATATAGAAGCATATTCATGGAAACTTTATCAAGATGTCCTATACGGAAATTATCTATTCAATGCTAATTCTTACAAATTCTTATTTCTAAGATTTTAAAATTTATAAAAATGCATTCCAAAACCAGATCAGATTAAAAATTTACCAAATCTTATCTTATTTTTTAAATGTATAAAAACAGAGCTTATTTTAGGAGCAAAAAAATAAAGTCATTCGTGCAATCACTTTCAAATCGTATGTTTTTTCGGTTGGTTCCATTCAATAAATAAGTATCTTATTTTTTTCCTAATGAATTAACCAAGTCTCTAAAAATAAAGCGATTGATTATCAAAATCAAATGATATATTAATATCTAAGAGCTAATTTTTGATTGATGATTTTTATTTTAAATAAATGATTAGCGTATATTAAAGAATCAAAAATAAAATAAAAAAAGAAATCATAAATAATTATTTTTAATACAGAAAAACATTTTGATTCCTTATGCTACGACTTCTCATAAGTTTTAGGATCTATGACAGAAAAAATTACGAAATATTTTAAAAAATCCTTTTAATGCTTTAAATTTTGGTTATAAATAAATACCATCCAATGTACTTTATGTGAGATAAGATAGATAGGATAATAGAGCTAATCTGATTTATAATTAAACATATCCTTAGCTAAGAGCTTATAAATAAAATATTATTATACTTAAATTGGAATATTATTATTTCAAGCCAGTGTAGTTCCCAAAAAGATAAAACGTTTTGATTAATTGGAAAGGGAATTCGATTTTTGATGAACATACTCTAGTTCGCTAATCAAAGTATTCTCATTGGACTTGCATGTTCTAAATTGGTGATCATTTCCCTCAAATGTTTTATTATCATTGTTGCCATCAAATTATTTCATTCATTTGAAAAATTCATTAGGAATTATCTCTAATTTATTAACAATTTTAAAGATTAATTTTTATAAACTTATTAATTATATGCAATCAATTTGGCCTGAGCATAAACAATATTTTATTAATTAAGCAGCTTATTAGTATTTTTTAATGAATTTAAACTTCTAAGATTTGATTAGTCGCCGGAAAAGAGATAAAGTGGAATTAATCTTTTCAAAGATGATAACTTTTGGTTAAACCAACGCGCAAAGTGTTTATAATTAAATAATTCTTACAATTAAAAGATTTAAACAAATCCTGATACAACATATTTTTTGTTTAAAAATTACTTAATAAAAAGATACAAGTTAGAAAATAAGATTAGTTTTGGATAGCAGATAGTTGCGTTATTTTGTTTGAATATTTAACAAGTTAAAAAAAGCTAATAGTAAAATGATAGACAGGTTTTAGATTATCTTTTTAATGTTTACGTCATATCTTAGCAAAAAACTATCTCTAAAATTGTAATTAATTTTCTATAAATGATTTTTTTATTCAGCTAAAATCTATTAGTGATTTTTTCCAAATTTTATTTTAATGGTTTAATTTGACAGAAAAAATCATACAAAAGATACTCGAGCTTTTCTATTCAAAATAGTTGTCATTTAACTCAGGCAATTAATTATTTATGCATCCTTATCTAATGCAGTTTTCTTAATTTAATCTTAAATTATTCGAACCTATCAACTGGAATAGACTTTGTACCCCCCCACACTACAATGCCTAAAATTAAACAACCTTAAAAGTCTATTTACGCAAAATAATATATAAGCAAAATTTGTTAATTTTTAATGATTCTTTTTTAAGATTTCCTGCATAAAAAATCAGAAACCAAAGTAAATTTTTTTTACTTTAAACTAAAAGTATTTTTTTTAAATAAATATTGTAAAATTCAATGGGCTAAATGAACTTTTGTACTATAAACTCTAAGTTTATTATTTTAAAAAAACTCACTAGTAATATCCAAACTATTAAAAAGGTAAGTTTTAATTATTTAAAAAATTCTTCTATTAAACAAATATTGAATTATTAAACAAGTCAGAACCTCAAAAATTAATTAAAATAAAAACGAGCTATAAATCATTGATTAATTTATAAATTAGTTTTTCTGGTGATACAATTAAAATTTTTCAGTTGATTATAAAAAATTTAATAGATATATATTTTTTTAAATTTGTAGAGAAAAATTTCTCAGTTAATAAATATTTTATTTCTTTATTGAAAATTATTTTTGTAAGAGACTGCTAAATCTGCCAAAAAAAATAAAAGATTCATATAAAATTAACAA
>JAESIW010000200.1:1387383-1408629 GCA_016802295.1 Brachionus rotundiformis
AGAACCTCAAAAATTAATTAAAATAAAAACGAGCTATAAATCATTGATTATTATTAATTTATAAATTAGTTTTTCTGGTGATACAATTAAAATTTTTCAGTTGATTATAAAAAATTTAATAGATATGTATTTTTTTAAATTTGTAGAGAAAAATTTTTCAGTTAATAAATATTTTATTTCTTTATTGAAAATTATTTTTGTAAGAGACTGCTAAATCTGCCAAAAAAAATAAAAGATTCATATAAAATTAACAAATGAATCAGTTAATAAATTATTTTAAAATCCAAAGCATTTAGTTAAGGAAATGCAATGAAATTATCAATTAATTAATTGATTAAAATTTCATTTTTTTCACACATGTTCTTCTACTACGTTTTGATTTTTCTTTTTTTTATCCTTCTTCTTGGGTTGTTCCGATTCTGACTGATTCAGATCCTTTTGTTTTTTGCTGGATATGTTTCCACTTACAGGTATTCCGTGCATGTTAAATATCATCTTGTTGAACCGCTTGTCCACTATTTTATTTGACAAATTTGTGCTTGATGCACGGGCACCGAACATCCCACTTACTCTGGACTCACGGCCCATTCCACCAACATTCACCGAAGTATCCAAGTCTATACCATTAAAGCCTAATATCGAATCATTGTAAATGTTATTGGCGGCTGCGTTTCCATCTCTTAGCATTGAAAATCTTCTTCGGAAATTGACATCTAAAGAGTTTTTCTTTTGAAGTCTTCTACTTCTTCTATTACGCTTGTTGGCAATCGGATCAACAGATCTTGATTTATCTAACATTTTATCTTCACTTCTTGATCTATAGTCATCTCCTTTTGAAAGAAATTATTAAAAAAAAATATTTTATCTTGTTTTTCTCAAATTACCGTAAGGTTTTGAGTCATAGTCATCAACAAATGCAGGGTTATCATGCCCGTGTTTATTCAAGCGTTGTCTCAAAAAGTTGGAATCATAATTCTGCTGTTAAAGAAAAAAAAACAATCTAAAATTTAATAAAAAAATTTTTAAAAATATTTACATTATCTATGTCATTAACAGGCTTTCCATTGATCATAACATCTTCTGATTCACTAGCATTGTCAGAAGCTTTATCTATTTCTTCATCGCTATAATCTGGCATTGGCTCAGCTTCTTCATCAATTGGCTAATAAAGAATTAATAAATTTTTAATTTAAGTGAACAATTAAAAATTGGTTGAAGAACCCTCAAATGTTGATTGTAATTTATTATTATATTTATTAACTTGTTAATACAATTAAAATTTTATAAAAATTCTTACTTTAATTTGCTGGAGCATTTTGACTGTGTCAATGATGTCCTCTATTCTCATTCCTTCGTGAATATTCGATCTGAGTTTAGTTGAAGCAAGGATATGTTGAAATGTGTTATATCTATGGCACAACATTGCCAAGAACTGGACCAAAGAGATAAAAGCAAAGAATACCAAATGAAGTACTCCTAGAGGTTCGATTAGCACAGGTTGGTAATAAAGTGACGGTATTGGAATTGGAATATACAACATGTCTTTGAGTCTGTCTTGAGCAAGTAAAACTGGAAAAACAAATGCGATCCATAAAGCGTTAAGCATAAAGAAAGCAAACACTCCTCTGTCTCTCATGTCATTTAAAGATACTTGTAATTTGTGCTTGGCTGGAGGATCCAGTTTTTCTACCATCAAATATTTTTTGATCAATTTTTTCCAGAATATTTTCTCATTATCATTTAACTCGACAAAATCAGAAAATTTCAATGCTTCTTCTTGAATTAACCAAAATTGACTTGGATTATCATCATTATCAGCTCTATTTTGATTATTCAAACCATTTAATAAATTAACCAAATTTTGATTATTAGCTAAACCAGTGTTGTTATATTGATTTTCTATTAACTTTTCCACGTCAACTCCATTTTCCAATTGTTTATCAATTGTTTCCTTCATTTCAAGTCTTTCCAAAGCGGCCAATATTTGCAACAGTAGTTCATCTTGAGAATTACTGGCTCCGTTTTCCAAAAGCTCTTCTATTTTATTAATCAACTCATTATTGGTCTTTGCGTCTGAAAGCTGTTTTTCAAGCTCCTTAACATCATTTTCATCTAAATTTATCTTACGCCGCTTTTGAGGCACATAAACATTGTCCCTAGTACCCCAACTGGTTTGGTTCATGTTGGTTAATGAATAAATTATAATCAAAATGTAACTAGCTGGTATGCACAGGAAAAACAAAAAGCAAGGCTTTACACAATTGAGCTCAAATGGATGGCATATAGCTGTCAAAAAGAATATCACGGCCATAATTACCAGAAAAAGCACTGCTGTAGTTTTCCAAGAGCCATCAACTACACGCACTATAGTTCCAACAACTACAATCATCATCAAAATAGAATAATATGTGCCAAGCATTGCTGCAAAGCCAATTTTTATTTCTTCTTTCCAATCTTGGTAGCATACAACCAAAAAAATTACTGCTGGAAGACATGCTAGCAAAAATGAGCCCCACATGTCTATGTCAGTAGTGGCGTTAAAGGCGTCAGCGATTGCTATGGTAATTGTAGCAGGACTCAAAATGTAAGAGGCCAGAAAACACATATGGTAAAGAACGCAAATAAACGAGACATTTTCGTTTATGCGTATTGTTCGTCGGTAGTTTTTAAGAAAGCAGACTGTATTTCCAAGAGTAGAGGGTATCCAACGTCTACGTTGGTTGAAATATTCAGTAATGGTCTCGGGAGCGTGAGTGTAGGCGTCCGATGCTGCGCAGTATTCTATTTTGTATCCTTGTTCAATTAACAAACGCGATAGCCAACGATCTTCGCCAAGATCTTGAAGTAAAATTTCCTCTGGATCTTCTGGTTTTTTTGCAAACATGGCCATGACGTTGTCGTCCATTAGGGCTGATGCTCTGTATAAACAAAAGCATCCAGGAGCGCATAATACACATCCAAGACTATGTTCAGTAGTCTTTTGTAGCCAATATGAAATAGCATACTCCATTTTTTGGAACCAAATCAATGGACCTGTACCAATAGGATGGATACGACCACATGCGGCACCAACTTTTTTATTCTTTCGCATTCGATCTATTAACATGCGCACTGAGTCCGGACCAAAATCAACATCGCCATCCATTGTCAAAATAAATGTATTTTCAGCCTTTTAAAAATCAGAAAAATTATTTTAATAATTATATTAAAATTTTTTTAAAACTGTTTCTTATCAAGATAATTTAAAAAATTTGAATATTCAAAAATTAAATATTGTTTTGATCACTAATTAGTAAAAAAATAAAGCTAACTTCAATTAAAAGTTTTGATCACTAATTAGTAAAAAAATAAAGCTAACTTCAATTAAAAGTTTAGGTCCTAAAACATCCTTGTAGTAAATATGTAGTTCTTCGTTTTGAGCAATATGACGTCTATGCTTTCGTCTTCTGGGATCTTCTTCAACCATTTTGTACAAAGCCTGAAGACGATCTTCGCATTTTCCCAACAATCTATAGCCCAACAGATAGTACATGTACATTACCATACTCCATCTCTTACGTTTAATAACCCTTTTTTTATCTTTCAAATGAACTATTAGTAAATTTCCACCAGGTAGTTTCCAAGTTAATCGACCTCCGTACGGAGTTGGACTTTTTATTGGCGCTGTCATCTTCATACCTTCAATATCATGAACAATACCTGCTGCTTTATCAATCGCATTAATTAACTCTCTGACAAATGAGTTAATAGTTTTTTCTCCTTTATCATTTTTCTCAAATGCATCATCAAAAAATATATGAGATTCAATCTCATAATAATCCGGATCAATGACATTGAAGTATTCTTTGGCTTTTTTTCGGGCACTTTGGTCAATATCCATTCTCATAATTGACTTTAGAATTTGTATCATTTCGCTTCTTGTTTCATGCCAAAGAGTTCCGCACAGATACAATTTAGGTACTGAATCAAATTGTTTATCATTGTCCAAAGCTGATATGCCATCAACAATATCCAATTCTTCGAAATGCTCCTCTAACTTAGACTTTGAATACTCTTTCTCATTTCTACGCCTATTTAGAAGCAAGGACTGCTCGACCAAGGCACTGTCGTATTGAGGCAGAACAAACAGAACTTCAGTCGAAGCAAGACGCTTATTCTCTGGAAACCATGCATGAATAGCTATCCAAATTTCAGACAACCACCAAAGACCTAGACCAAATATAAGCTGCCATTTAAGATTTCCTTTTGTAAAAGTTTCCGAACATTCCCAATACATCATGTCTTTTATAAAATCGATCCTGTTTATACCACCATTACAAATAACCATATAAATGCCAATCGTGACTGGTGTAGCCAATGTTAATGGTAAAGCAAAAGCCATCTTTTGCATGCACATTTTACACGATGACTTGGAAAAGTAATAGCATAATCCAGTGCTAAAAAAGTGTATTATAAATGGCACAAACGGGCTAATTGTTTTCCAATAATCGTCAGCTGTCTTTTCTTTCACTGCTATGAAATCAAACAAATTTGGTGTAGTTGGATTATTCCATGCATTATTTGGCACAGTTAAGACTGACTCTAAGTGCATGGCTATTGGTATCATGCTCGTAGTAGTCATAAACTCTTGGCCTAGATCCCTTTTTTTAAATTGATGAAGAGCGTCAGAGTCATAATTTACATCTATACCACCAAAGTCAAAATTAGAATCACCACTAGGCGGAGAAGTAGCACTGGCTATGGGCGCTTGTGGTATCTTGACAAAAGCATTTTCAAAATTTTTTGCTGGAAGCATTATGAAACTAAAAGTGATGGTAAGTGCTATTTTCCAAAGACTAGCACCAATGTTAACTTTGGAGCGGACAGTCTGCAAATGGCGCTTATAAGTAGCAAATGGCATGTTAATACAGCCTAATTTTATGTCACGATCTACATAATTTTCCCACCAAGTAATTGAAGTGAATATGAGAGCAAAAGGCGCTTCCCACGAGCCTTTCCAAACAGGTTTTTCGTCAGCCATTTGACGCATAGTCTCTCCAAACGGGTCGTCAATGTCTACTGGTCTTACATCGCTTGACGGCGATGGTGTTGTCGTTTGCATGGCTTTCTCAATGAATGCAGTGTATTCTGTACCTGTGATCACAAAGAATACAGTACATTGTGCCACCAGAGCTATAAAATCGATGAAAACTATCATCGCCTTTCCAACGGCACCTGCACCATTTTTCGAAAAAAGTATCTTACAAAAACCGGGTACAATACATAAACAGTTCATTAAAAGAACGGCTCGAACAACATCACAGCTAGGCAGTACTCGGAACACGAGCAAGCTTAATCCAAACGAGTGTATACCTTCGACAAAAAATACCTTTTTTTTTTAAATTTTTAGATTTTTAATTAACTTTATAAAAAATTAAAAATTACAATCATTATGTCAAAAATGGAAGGACCTTTGCGATTTCTGAACAAACTATGGGCAATTGATTCCATAAAGATAAATATATAAGGGATACAAATGGCAGCTGTGATCAGCATAGACCATCTGCTTGCGTATTGTCTTTCCTTTTAAAGATTTTAAAGCATTGTTTGAATAGGAAAGGATCATTTACTTGTTTAGGATTTCCCAAAGATTGAGTCATTAGCAAAAATGATCCTTTGCTGGCCACTGCTGAACACAAGACAAGCAAAAAGTAGAAGAAATAGGCTAACACTTTAAGGACTCGTTTTGTATTTTTGTAGAATCGGGAGCCTTTGCCATATCGATCTGCTGGAGACTCCAGCTGACCGGTATCCATTCCATAAGCCATTTTTCGATTTTTACCAATCGAAAATCAAAATTAATTTATTTTTTATATGATAAAATTATTAAAAAATGTCTATTTTTCAAATTAAAACAAAAACATTATTTAATTAATCTAGTTATTTAAAGAGTAAAGAAAATTAAAAAAAATCAACGCTTTTAATAAAAGTATTTAATAAAAAATAGAATAAAAATACAATACTGTGTCAACTTTCACTAGATTGTTTTGGTATTAGCAAAAATCAATTTATAAATTGGTCATTTATTAAAGCTTATTATTAAAGATTGATTCATTTTACAAAGCAAATTTCCTTATGTAGCAAAATAGCACATAGATATGACTAGATAAAAAAAAACAAACCTAAGTTGTAACATAATTTCTAGACTATGGAGTTTATCACTTAATGCAAAACTGGGTTTGTTTGTATGGGGATTTTAATATTAAACAAAAGCCCAAAATAGTTAGCCAGTTTTAGAAGATCTTATCTTAGGACCTAAATAACATTCATGATTTTTTTTATTAGGACGATCAATCCAAGTAAAAGTAAACACGTATTGAACAAATTTGGGGACAGATAAAAATTGGGAGAATTAGATCGAATAGGCTAAATAAATCTATTTATTAAAATTGTATATGGATTGTATATGGATATTTGTTTATTTGTTTGTCATTTTTGAAAAAAATTACCTCTTCCTTAGCCTTAGAGAGGTATTTGTATTAGAGACTTATAAATATTTTTGTATTTGTATTCAATTTTGTTTGTTTGTTAGCAATTGGCGTTGCTTTAAATGTATGTTTGTCCAAAAGATTGGAAGAATTTCACAGTCGGATTTTCAAGATTCGACTAGTTGACTATGTGAAAAAATAGTTGCTTTAGATCGGTAATGACAAAGTAAAACTAAACAAATTCAATCTTTGCCAAAGTCTATCTTTGGACTTAAATTAATTGCGAGATTAGTCAAGATTAAATTGTATTATGTAAAAATTTAAAGAGTTTGGGACATTCAAATCCCCTAAAAATTAAGCAAGATTGTGTATAAAGCATTAAGGAAATAAAAACATGCAATTTCCGCTAAGACCGATCTAATAATTGAGTATATTTGCTATGAGCATTCTAGATATACCAAATAGATTGTTTATTTAATAAGAAGCGATTAGTCAAAGCTCAAACAAAATATATTAATTGTTTTTGCAAAAGATTCACAAATTAGAAATCAAGGTATTTTACCAAATAAATTTGCTTTTGTTAAATTTTCCTCATCCAGGCTAATCACCCAAAGAAAAAAACAAAGATAAATGAACAAAATAGTTTTTATTCAGTGAAAATTCAATTAATCTTAATTGATCAACTTTTCAGTGTTAAAAAATAAAGCTTATTTTTAAGTTAATTTTGAGAAAAATTAATCGTTTGCATTGAAATATGGTAATTAAAATATGAAAATTTGTTTAAAATTCGATAATCATGAAAAAATAAAAAACTACTTCTCATTATCTTTGTATACATTTATACTTTTCTTTAGGATTTTTTTAATTAATTACAAATTAAATGAAAAATTCATTAATTTTTAATTAATTTTTCTTCACTAATTTGTGATCAGTTTAATTCAAATTTGTGACTTAATGTTGCTTTAACGAAAAAAAAATAATATATATCTACTAAAAAGAATTACATTATAAAAATTTTTATAATTTTCCTAGTAAAAAAAAAAGAACAAAGTTTCCACAAATTTTTATCTTAAAACACTTATCTTAAATTATTTTATTTTCGATAATTCAAATGGATAATTTCTAAAGATCTTTATGCAATTGATGCTAAATTGTCAAAAAAAAATTAAATAAAACTTGATTTAAATTACTAATTTATGTATAGTCACTTTATAAATAATTATGCTTGAAATTAATATTTAAAAAAAATAAATAATTAAAATGGAATCAGAAAAAAAATTACTATTAGAAAAGCACATTGATTTTATTGTAAATTATGGTAAAACTCATGACCAATATGTAAGAAAATCATTTTATTTTATTTAAAAAATTATTATGAAAACTTTTAAAGGAATATGAAGTGTCCGATTATTTGAGAATGAGTGGGTTGTACTGGAGTGTAACTTTTCTCGATTTGGTCAACTCATTGGATAAGTTTAACAAAGATGACATTGTAGCTTTTCTCAAACGAAATCAGCATCCAAGTGGTATGCTCAAAAAAACAATTTTGATAATTTGATTAAATAAATTTTTAAAGGAGGCTTTTCACCTTGCGATGGACATGATCCTCATCTTCTGTACTCCCTAAGTGCAATTCAAGTAATCTATTAATTAGTTAATTCATAAGCAAAAAAGATGATTCTTTTAGATAGCCATAATTTTTGATGTATTGAATGAGATTGATTGTGATAAACTTATTGATTACATATCAAATCTTCAGAAAGAAGATGGCAGCTTTGCTGGCGATTGTTGGGGTATTTGTGACTTAATGCTGCTTTAAAGAAAATAATATATATTATATTTAAGGTGAAATAGATACAAGATTTTCTTTTTGTGCAGTTGCTTCTTTATCATTATTAGTAAGTATTCCTGTACCATTTAATTTCTTTCTCATTAGCTTAAAGAATGCATTGGATCGAATCGACCAAGAAAAGGCTGTTTCATTTGTTCTCAAGTGCATGAATTATGATGGCGGATTTGGATGTTTACCTGGAACAGAGTCCCATGCCGGACAAGTAACCAAGAATAAATGAATATAAGAAAAATAATGCTCCATTGTTTAGATCTATTGCTGTGTTGGTTTTCTGTCCATTTTAAATAGATTACATATGATAAATGTAGACTTGCTTGGATGGTGGTTGTCTGAGAGACAATTGCCGTCAGGTGGTTTAAACGGACGGCCTGAAAAGCTACAAGACGTTTGCTATAGTTGGTGGGTAATTGCCTCTTTAAAGATGATAGGAAAACTTGAATGGATAAACACAGATAAGTTGAGGGAATACATTGTATCTTGTCAAGATGAAGAGAGTGGTGGTTTTTCAGACAGACCTGGAAATATGGTATGACTTAAATGTAATAATTTTTATTTAATTTAAAAATAAATTAAGCCTGATCCTTTTCATACATTATTTGCTTTTACTGGTCTTTCACTAATCAAAGCCTATCCAGAAATGATCAAAGAAGTAAATCCAGTATTTTGTATGCCTCAGCATGTTATCGATCGAATTGGTTTAAAACCTCAATTGTTATAAAATAAATTATTTTATTTTTAAAGATTTTATTTAATAAATAAATTTATTTTAATAATTTTAATTTATTTTCGGACTTTTTGATTCTAGTATCAAGGAGAACAAGACCACTTTTGACCAAATCTTTGATGTATTCGATTCGTGAATCGAAATTTGCCAAATCTTTTTCCAGTGCATTTGCGTTTTCTTTAATATTTTCCTTTCTTTTTCTTATTCTTTCAGCTTCAGCTGTATTTTCTTCAATCAAAAGGCCGTCCTTTCTTAAAATTGCTTTTCCTTTTTCGATTAAAGCTTCTTTTGCCAATGGATACTCAGCCAATACTTGCCAAAGATCAGACTTAGTCAAACAGAATAAATCAGAGTAGCCAACCGATATGACATTGGCTGTTCTACGATTGCCAGATTTACTTCCGGTAATGTCTAAAATACTTATCTCTCCGAAACAACTTCCTTCGGTCAATGTAGCAAAAACTCTTTTGCAGTCATCTGAGACTACATTTAATTTACCACTTTTTATAATAAACATTTCTCTGCCAATATCTCCCTTTTTGCAAATAAAATCAGATGGATTATAAATTCTGAGCTTTAGACGAGTGACCAATTGTTGAAGTAAACCAGACTCACAGTCTTGGAAAATATTAACTCTTTTCAAAGTTTCATAATGAATATTCATAGCTATTTCAGCCTGTAAATTCTCTGGTAAAAATAGCTCAAAAATAACTTTTTCATCTAACCCATTATTATTTGCCCACGAATGGTTGAACCATTTGATGGCTCGATTTTGAATTTTTTGATCAACTTTTGCCAATTGCATGTAATTTTTAACACCATCTACTTTTTGCTGAAATTCAGTTCGTTTCATGTTAAGATCATCAATAATTTCCGTAATGCTTCCGACTATAAGCGCAAAAACCAACACTCCATTTAAGAAACTAGCTGTCAAGTAGACCATCTCCAATAAGCTCTTTGGCCGTTCGATGTTGCTAATAGTGGTCAATAAAAGAGTAGACTTGTAAAAACAAGCAGCGTATTGGATCAAGAATGCATACCTATTGGGACTATAATCGATACCACGGTTAAATCGAATGTTGTTGACCTCAAACATTTGGAAATATTTATTTAGTAAGAAAAGGAAACAAGCATTCCAATGTATCATAATGATAATAAAAGTAAAAATGGATAAAATACGAAAGAGATAAGGATGGTTTGTAGAGGTTTCTGTTTGGGATCTGAATTCCACTACACGAACTATCTTGAGCAAACGATTGGCTCGGATTATTGGCCAAAAGTCATAACTTTTAAGAATGAAGTAAAAAAGATCGGTGGGCAAAATACTTAAGAGATCGATTAGATAAAATCTTTTATGATTCAAGGCATTGGTCATTAAAGTTTTTAAATTATTTTCAATCAGTCCATTTTTTAAAAATCCTATAGAATAAAAATAAAATTGTTAATTATTAATTATTAATTTTTAATAGACTCACTGATTGCCAAATTTAATTTCAAAAAATACTTTAATAAAATTTAATTAAATCTGAAGTTAAACTAGCAATCAGATAGTTAAATTAAAATATTTGAAAATTTTATTAAGGCTATCTTATACACTTATTCCAATTTTTTTCTCGTATATTTTCCTTAAAGTTTTCACTCTTTCCCTAATTGAGTCAAATATTTCATCAAATTCCATAGATATATTGTCTATTTTGCTAAATAACTCGCTATGTTTAGATTCTATTACTTCAAGTTTTTTTTTTATTTCGTTTTCATCAAAAAAAATTCCATCTCTTTCTTCGTCATTTTGAATGTTTTCATCTTCTATCAACAAATTATCTTTTCTTAATTTTTCTTTTCCTCGTTCAATGAGCATTAATCTATTGGCCGTATAGTCATTTAAAACGCTCCAAAGATCTGTCTTACTCAAACAAAGCAAATCGGAATAGCCAACAGATCTAACATTAGCTGTTCTCCTATTTCCAATTTTATTTCTTGGTATGTTCAATATGCTTATTTCGCCAAAAAAAGCTCCTGGTTTCAAGGTTACAAAAACTTTGCTCCCATCTTCACTGACAACTTCTAAAAATCCCCTCTTGATTATAAACATTTCTTTGCCAATATCCCCTTTTCTACAAACATAATCACCTGGACTGTAAACCTGAATCCTTAGTTTTGTGACTAGCTCCCTCAGAAGACCTTCCTCACATTCTGCAAATATGTTTATTCCCTTTAGAGTCTCCAAATGGTTGTGTATAGCGATTTCGAGACCAAGTTTCTCTGGCAAATTTTCTAATATTTCGTACTCATCCAAATTTTGGTCATTTTTTAACAAATAATCAAACCATTTAATCACACGAGTTTCCAAGTTATTGGTTACTTTTCTTAATTTCATAATACTTTTGATAGCGTCCACTCGTCTCTTAAATCTATCCTTTTCAATATTCATATTTGATATTACTGAGCCAATATTACCAACAAGAGTGGCAACCAAAACAATTGCTGTGAAAAAATTCACCACCATTACCAAACTTTCCACAGTATTTGTCGGATTTTCTACTTCACCTATAGTTGTCAACATAAGAGTAGACCACAAAAAACATGTAATATATTGGTGAGTAAGAATGTATGGATGGTCTATTGAATTGTTAAAGACCCATTTGTCTTGACCAAGACCGATTTTTTTGCTAATTATGAAATAAAAACAACCATTCCAATGAATCAGTACAACCAAAATAAAAACCAAATAGAGTATTCTGAACAAAAATGGAAAGCTAATTCTGGTCTCAATTTTTAGTCTGCACTCAAACAAGCGATTTAATTTTATTAGACGATTGAGTCTGTGTTCAGGACGGAAAGTGGTAAATGCAAAGCTAATAATCTCAATTGGTAAGACACTAAGTATATCTTGCCTAAATTGGAAGGATTTTAAATAGGTTAATGCTAGTTTTTTGAGGTCTCTGAGTAAAATTCCTTGGTCAAGAAAGCCTTAAAATAAATCAAATATTCTAAGAGTCCAGTAATTGAATAAAAATTAGAGGCACTTTACCTGTTCTTAGTCGTACAAAAATATCTAAAATATAGATTAAATCGCAGGTATAATCCAGAAAAAACCATAAAATCGGGTTGTATTCCTGTAGGAGTTCAAATGATGATCTGCCAATAATGAAAATAAGATTGTATAAAACAGCAAAAGAAATAATTATCAACCAGTTGTAGTATAAATCTTCACTTGGATCAAAGACATAATTTTTTAGCCTTTAAATTAATTTAAATTAAAATTACAATAAAACATCTCTTTTAAAAATAAAAATTAAACAAGTATCGTTAATAGATTATCTTAATAGTACTTTAATCAAAATTAAGGTCAAATATCTGATAAGCCAAAAATCCAAAAAAAAATTTAAATTATAAACTTAATTTAAAAGAAATTTAAATCTGGATAAAAAATCAACTATATTTAATTTATTTTGTCTTAATGAAAATATCATAAAAATTGTTTGTTTTAGTAAAAAAATGAAACTTACTTAGAAAAACTGCTGTTTTTCTTGGGTGTATTTTGAGATTTTTCGTTTTCCATCGAAATGCCAAGAAAAATCAGAAAAATATTTTTAAATCAATAATTTAAAAGAAAATATAATTACGCTTGATAAGAATCATGCGAAACCATAATGAATAATTACATTCTTTCATACTAGAGATATGTAATTTTATTAATATTACCTAGTTGATCAAATCAAAATAATAGCCTTATCAAAAAATTTATCAGAGAAAAAATCGAGGTTATTGATTTTTCCAAAATATTGTCACTTAGCAACTGATTTTGTAATTGTATGATATTTTCTAAATTAAAAAATTGAGGGTGATACGAATTTTATTTGATTCAAAATTTAAATGAAAGAAATTAAAATAATCTTTAGAAGGAAGAGAAAAAAAATTAAGAAAAAATTAATGTCATTAATCACTAGATCAAGAATGAAAATTATATAATTTTGAGAAAATAAATACAATTTCAAAAGAAAGAAAGAAATTTAGAAGTATAAAATAAAGGAAGGATATATTCTACATAAAAATAAAATCAAATCATATCAAATTGTCTAAAAAAATAAGTAATATTTAAAAATTATTGATTTACAAGTCGTCATCTTCCTCAGGCAAAGGAGCATTCTTGGCAGCTTCAATTTCTTGTTCATATTTTTTGACTAATTCAGGATCCATTTGAACCTCTGGGGGATCGAGAGCTGGCATGGCAACGAATTCCAAATTCGGGTCACCGGCCAATTTACGCGCCAACCACAAAAATGGTTTTTCAAAGTTGTAATTACTCTTGGCCGAGATGTCGTAGTACTGCAGGTTTTTCTTTCTGTGAAAAGTGATTGCTTTGGCTTTGACTTTTCTGTCCTTGATATCGACCTTGTTTCCGCAGAGAACAATTGGGATGTTTTCGCACACTCTGACCAAGTCCTTGTGCCAGGTGGGTACATTTTTATAGGTAATACGAGAAGTGACGTCAAACATAATGATGGCACATTGGCCCTGAATGTAGTAACCATCTCTGAGACCACCAAACTTCTCTTGACCAGCTGTGTCCCAAACGTTGAATGTGATCGGGCCTCTGTTGGTTGTGAACGAAAGAGGATGCACTTCTACACCAAGTGTAGCTACATACTTCTTTTCAAACTCGCCAGTCAAGTGTCTCTTGACAAATGTGGTCTTACCAACACCACCATCACCAACTAACACAAGCTTTTAATTAAACATTTAACTTATTTCCAAAATTCAATGCTTCAGTAGCTTACTTTAAATGCAACTGCTTCGCTCATTTTCTCTATCTTTATTTAATAAAATTTCTTTTCTAAAACAGCAATAATTATTAATTTTATTGGTAAAAAATAATAGAAATTTATTAATAAAATGAAGTAAAGCTTAAGTTGTTTTTTTTATAAAACAAATGAAAAGTTTTATTAATTGGTTCAAATGAAGCTTTATGTTTGAAATTTAGAGACTCAAGTAAATTATACGAAACACATGCAGCTTTCTAAAACATACTAGTATTTAGCTCTTCTTAATTGAATTCAAATGCTTTTAGATTTCAATGACTAAGTTAAATGAATTATAATTTTAGAATTGAAAAAAAATTGCGAACTAAATTTTGCATTTTTGAACAAATTGGATCCCTTTCGATGCGCCAATATGAAAAATGTTACCAAAATAAAAGAGAATAGAAGAATGCTATTTTTAAATATTTTCAATATTAAATGATTTAAAAAGTAAATGGGAACTGTTCGTGCAAGTACTCAAAATTGGCAAATCAAAGCTGAATGCAATTTTTTCTTTTAATTTCTTTTAGCTTCTAAATAAATGCGTGTATGGGGCATGTTTTTTGCAAAATATTTTTTTAAAATAAAAAAAGCACATTTAACTAAAAGCTATAATTATGAAATATTTGGTAATAAAAATTATTTGGAAATAGGCTTTTTATGAGAAGATATGCCAGATTTTAAAAATCTTTAACTATAATTTTATTAAAACATTAGAATATAAATACAATTAAAGAATATTTTTTTAGATAGGAGTAAACATATTGAGAAATGGCTGCAGAACCAGTTACATTCAAAGTAAATATTAAATAACAAAAATTAATAATTTCTTATATATGAATTTAATTAAAAGCTTGTGTTAGTTGGTGATGGCGGTGTTGGTAAGACCACATTTGTCAAGAGACACTTGACTGGCGAGTTTGAAAAGAAGTATGTAGCTACACTTGGTGTAGAAGTGCATCCTCTTTCGTTCACAACCAACAGAGGCCCGATCACATTCAACGTTTGGGACACAGCTGGTCAAGAGAAGTTTGGTGGTCTCAGAGATGGCTACTACATTCAGGGCCAATGTGCCATCATTATGTTTGACGTCACTTCTCGTATTACCTATAAAAATGTACCCACCTGGCACAAGGACTTGGTCAGAGTGTGCGAAAACATCCCAATTGTTCTCTGCGGAAACAAGGTCGATATCAAGGACAGAAAAGTCAAAGCCAAAGCAATCACTTTTCACAGAAAGAAAAACCTGCAGTACTACGACATCTCGGCCAAGAGTAATTACAACTTTGAAAAACCATTTTTGTGGTTGGCGCGTAAATTGGCCGGTGACCCGAATTTGGAATTCGTTGCCATGCCAGCTCTCGATCCCCCAGAGGTTCAAATGGATCCTGAATTAGTCAAAAAATATGAACAAGAAATTGAAGCTGCCAAGAATGCTCCTTTGCCTGAGGAAGATGAAGACTTATAAATTACTATTTTCTCAAAAATAAAAAAAATTTATTTTTTGTTTGTCCATCTTCGTTTTAATTAAAATATTTTTTAAAAATAAATTCGAATGAGAAATCAAGATTTATATTTTTTAATTTAAAATATTTTAATTTTGAAAAAGTTGAATATTTATTAGTAATTTCAAAACTGAATTTTTTTAAAAATTTTTATCATGTCCTTAATTTAAATCAAAAAAGTTAAAATAAAATTGAAGAATTATTTGAACGCGATCTAAATTCTAAGAGATTTTTTAAAAACATCAGTGATAATTTGGGATAAGGATCAGTGGTAAATAATTGTTCAAGTGTTAAATTTTAACACTTTCGTCTTATAACAAGAACTGTAAAAAATGGAAAATATCTAAATTTTACTTAAATTTGCCCTAAAAAGAAGTAAGATTATCATTTTTTTCGCTAAATTATTCTAACTCCAAAAATGTCCAAGAAATCTTACACTTAGATGTTTTTAATTAAATTTTGATACAAATTGCATATTTTATCTTTCTTTCTTTAAAATATATTTTAAATATTTGTAGCAACTTTAAATTTTAATAAATAAAAATATAAAATCTACATGATTCATAATAGATTGATTTATAATAAAATCTGTTCAAAAGATATAAGGATTTAAAATTTTTTAAAAGGAGTAAAAATGACTCGTTTTGCGCTTCTAGTGTTAAATTATTCGATCCTTTAGTCCATTCACTTTGGAAAGAATTACCTGGAAAATTGACGTAATATTTACCCACGTTAATTCAATCACCGCTGTATAAAAATTCTTAAAATAATTTCTCTTATACTTTATACATTTTTTCATTCACTTTTTATTTTTTAAAATTTTTACTTAAAATTTGAAAAAAAACTAGATAATATGAATAAAAAATATTTATTTAAAATGAATTTTAACCTTAATGAATATTGAACTAATTTTTATATAAACATTTAATTTCGCAGAGGAATGATTAAAACAAAATCTTTTAATTTAATTCTCAGATCATTTATCTTTTAAAGAAACTACAGCGTTAAAATTAGATAAAATGAGTTTTTTTCTTAAAATATACAAATATTACACTTCATGTTATTTCTCTTTTAACAATCAAAACAAACAATACCTAGTTAATAAAATGTATGTTTTTAAAAATAATTTTAAATAAAATTTAAAAATGATTAAAATTAAAAAAAATTAAGATAAAAATTTAGGTGAACACAGATTCATGATTGCTCATAGTGTACGTATGTCTCAATACGTCTTTCTTAGTTATTATTCCCAGCAATCGCCTAAAAATCAAATTCGTTAGTTTAATTAAATTTCTATAAAATCTAAATTACCCATTATGAGTCACTAAAGTTATGCGTAAACCAAGTTTTCTGAACATATCAATCACTGTTTCCATTGGTGTTTGGTCTGTTATTGTAACAGGAGCCTTTTTTTTAATTAAGTTACTTGAAATTCTAAAAACAAAGTTCCTAAGAAGAAATTACCAAATCAAGCAATTTATAAAATCTCAAAGCTGCTGAGTTTGATGATGTTGGATTCTGTGGTACGGTTTGATTGAAATAAACCATACTCTTTCCACTCACTCGATGATTTCTACGCTGCTGAGCTTTAAAGATAAAAACATTAATTTCTATTCTGAAAATTAGAAAAATCTTTAATTTACCAATTGCCATCTGTAAATCCCGTCTTAAAACATAACCAACAAGATGCTGAGAATCACGAGATACAACCACCGGGTAACCAGTAAAGGTGGTTTCTTTGAGCAGTTGTTCAATCTCTGCTAAGCTCATGCCCTCTTGAGTCAACACGCTCAAAGGTTGATCGCCTGGTCTTGGTGTCATTACATCCGATGCCAAAGTGGTGTAATTGAATTCTTCCTTATTGTCCAAAAACGGGTACCCATTCAATTCGATCTGGGCGTCATAAATTCCGCCTCGACCAAATGCATCACCGACCCATTTTGCAGTCACTGCAGCAGCCATTAATGGAACAATGTATGTCAAACCTCCAGTAAGCTCAAACATTATAACAACCAATGATACTTAATAATATGTTATTTATTTTTACATACAAAAAAAAACTAATTACCTGTCATTTTAGTTGCGCCGCCGAGAAAAGCGCAAGCTCCAACTATAGCATAAAGGCCAGGTGTCACACAGCTTTCATCGGCTTTGCTGCATTCATTTTGAAATAGAATAAACTGTGGATAGTGACTTGAAGAATTTTTAAAATTTTCTTAATTAATAGATATAAAATTAAATTACTATGCAAGTTGTTCTACTGCAATCCCAGTCATTCTTCCAGCAATGGCACCTATGCTCATGCTAGGTATCAAAAGACCACTTGGAACTTTGGTTCCAATTGTGAACATCATTAAAGATATTTGAACAATTAAAGCCATAAACAAGCGCCAAAGTGCTTTGTAAACTCCAGGTCCGGCATTTGCTGGTAAAATTTTAGCATTGGCGCTGGTAAAGTTTCTTCTATAATTGCATAAATAGGATTCGTCTTCAGCCTTACACTGACCAACCAGTATTTTGATCAAATCAGTCATAGATATGCGCGTGTAAGGGTTTGGAAAAGTAATTAAAGCAGTTATCAAAGCCACAGCCACAACTTCAGTAATTGGGTATCTTCCTAGAGCACTTGTTTTACGGTATTTGCTCCAAAAAATGTTAAACTTAATAAAACAAGCTCCCCAAATTCCCTAAAAAACAATTTTTACTTAGATAATAGGCTAAATTTTTTATTTTTGAAATGCTTACACCTAGAATGCCCAAGAGAATAAATGGTATGAGCTCAAAAGAGGACCATGGCGCTTTGTAGTCTATTGAAAATTGAACATCATGACCATTTCCGTATGGATTTATCATTCGGACTACGAAAGCACCCACCATAGCACAAAAAAATGAGCGCCACATTGTTTTCAAGGGAAAATAGTAGCTGACTTCCTCCAAACTAAATAGAACTCCTCCGATTGGTGCTCCAAAAGCAACGGCAACTCCAGCGGCTGATGCAGCTGAAAGAATTTCTCGTTTTTTGGCCTCATTTTTTCCATATTTTGGAAATAAATAAGAAAATATATTTCCGCAGCAGCATGCTACATGAACAAAAGGACCCTCTTTTCCAAGAATCAATGCTGAACTTGTTGAAAGCATCATACCAATTGTTTTTATCAATAATGTCCATTTTCCTAAATAGCCTCGAATTATAAAACCGCTTAAAATTGTTTTTATCTAAATAAAAAAATATTTTATTTTTCATAAATAGATTCAAAAAGAATATGGCAAGATTTTTATATCATGAAATTTTTTTTACATTAATTAAAAATTTTTTAAAAATAAAAATTTATCTTGATTTACATTAATATTTATATTTATCAGCATTCAATTTTAATTGCTTAATTTAATAACAGTTTAATAATCTAATAGGTTTTTAATTTTCCTTTTTGAGTTTTAATAAAATTTTTGATTAAAGAAAAAAATGAATTCATGAATTAAACTTGTCATTTAATATAATAACTTTAAATATTAAATTTGAATTGATTTATAATTTGGAAAAGAAATTACCTCTGGTAAGCCGGAACCAGATGCGTAAGGAGCAAAAACTCTCACCAACAAAACGGCAAATACTGAGAACAAAACTGCCCAAAATGTATAAAAAAAATAGCTTATTAAATACTCTCCAAAACCGTCATTCCAATCGTTAAAAACTTCCGGCCATGAGAACCACTTTAGAAAAATAATTTTTTATTTTAATAATGAGATATATATCATCAGCTACCTCAGGACATTTTGGGTTATTGTATTCATCAAAAGTTAAATTTTTTGAAGCCCAACAACATTGGGGCTTGTTTAGCCAAAATGCATTGACACAAATCCCATCTTTGATATTAGTTAACCAATTGGTTCCAATATCTACCACTGCTGCAACAAGACCAGATGAAAAACCGACTAAAAGAACACATATCCAGCCTGACCAGGAATCATGAAGGGTCACAATTGTTTGCCAAATACTTTCTTTTTTTCTTTTCTGGATTATTCTGTGACGGAATCTGTCCCTATTTAAATCTTTGAGCCAATCTATTGTGTGAAAATCGTCGTAATGAGTGCGGCTGTTAGAGTCGTCTACCAATGGCACATCCATCAAATTTTTGGAACCCTGTGAACGATCTACCAAATCTGACACGTCTCTTCGAGCGTCAGTAGTTATCTCAACCATATCATCATCCATGCTTGTGCTGAAATTATCATTGGGATCAAACGGGTTTGTTTGTCTTCGACTGTGTCGTGTGTTCATGTACTGGAAAAAGTCTTGGTAAACAATAAATTATTACTCACTGCTTGAAAATATAAATTAAAAAATAAAAAATTTCTTTTTTCCTAGTTTATGAAAATAATTAGAATAATTTATATAGCTTTAATAAGACATTCATTCAATTAAAAGATTAATGCGCGCTTTCAAGACAGTTTTATTTGCATTTTTAAAATGTTATAAAAACTGGTTTATAAATTCTATTTTAAGAATAAGATATCAAATTTTTTAGAAAATATTTCTAATCACGGAAAAAGGTGATATCTATTTTTACTTGGGTTCATTATTAAAAAATTTAAAATTATCTTTAAGAATAGTATTTTAAAAATTAAAAGTATTCAAATTTTAATTATTTTTAGACATAAGTCTTTGTTCAAATCATTATTAAAAAATTAAATGTACCTCTGTAAATTTTAATAAACAAATTAATAATATTTTTAACTTAGTTCTAGTAGTTAAAAAAATAGCAGAATTTTAGGCTAGTTTTTTGAGATATTTATCAAGTTAATTACAATAATTTTAAAAAATCATCTATTAATAATATACATGTAATATAAATATATTTTAAATTAGTTTTACTAAATTTAAATTAGAACAAAATTAATCTAGTGAAAAAAAAAATTACAACACACATATAATTACCATCATCTTCACTTTTATTTTGATGAACATTCATAAAGTTGTATTCATTGGTATAATTATTGATAGTTGAAAGAGGAATTTGGTTCCTTACTGAATCATAATTATTAGAGTTTTCGGCACCATTCATAAGTAGACTCTTTCGTTCGTTCGACATTTAACAAAAGTTAAAAAAATTGTCACTTGTTTGATTTTAAAGCATTAATTTTAATTTGAGAAAAATTTGAAAAATTTTGTCATTAACTATTTATCTTAAAAAGTTAGTTGAATTACGTGCTAAGTTGGAATTATTTTAGCATCATGAAAAATTAATGAATTAATTTGTTCAATTTTTAATTAATTACCTTTTTAATTAAGCCCATTTTTTGTGAAAAAGCAATCAATGATCAAAATTCTCAAAGCCGTATAAAGTTTTGGAATTTTTGACTCTGAAACAAAGACAAGGATATAAATGAATCCTTTGGCGAAAATAAATTATTTTGATAAGAAAAAATCTAATAAATGAGATCTTATGAATATTTAAAAAAAATCTCAGCTAGTATATTGTATATTTTATATTGATTTACTTAAATTATTTTTCGTACTAACTATAAAAATTTATGACCTAATAAAAATTTGATAGTTTCTGATCTGACTAATTTTATTTTAAATTAAGCGTCTATTAAAAAATAATAATCAATAATATTTTGACTAAATATGATCAGCCAATTAGTTGATTAAATTCTCTTCAATTAAAGATAAATCAATTTTTCTTAATTATTTAGTCAAAAAATAATATTGAATTAGCAAAATTAAATTCTAATTAAAATAAAAAAAAATCATCTTTTAATTATTCAAAATATTAGAAGAAATTCGAATTTATTAACCGGTTCGAAAAGTTAGATTTATCTAAACCGGGTGCTGTTTTTTATTTAGAACTTCGTCTTAACTAACTAAATAAAAACAACTGCATTAAAAACTTAA
>JAESIW010000200.1:1408998-1421326 GCA_016802295.1 Brachionus rotundiformis
TCGAAAAGTTAGATTTATCTAAACTTATTTAGAACTTCGTCTTAACAAACTAAATTAAAACAACTGCATTAAAAACTAAATTAGACTAAATAAATTAAATACCACTAAATTTCAGCTACTTTATTAATTTTAATGCTAAAAAGATAAACTAGATTCTTGAAATCAAAGTCAAAAAAATTAATTAGATTTATAATTTTCATTCAATAATATTGACTCTTTTTTTGTCAAAAACTTATCCAGACATCGAAAATCAATTAATTCCTAGTTCAAATAGATTTTTATTTAATACTAATATTAAATTATTGTTTATCAAGTGATATAATTTGAGTTAGTTTTAGAATTGGAATTGAGAGAAATAGTTGTTTAGTCAATCTTGAAGAAAACTTATATTATAAAATTATAATATTCTACAATAGAAACGATTTTTAAGCTATTTATCAACAAATAACTCATCGGACCCTAAAGGCTAGTTCATAATTGAAGGAAAGCTTAATTAGAGGTAGAGAATGTCGAAGCGAGAGTCAAAAAGTCCTATTTTAGTGTTATAATTTGATCAGCAATAATAAAGATTAATCATATTTTGAAAAAAAAATAATTTAAATTAAAAAATTTTGATACTCGAAGATACCATGTTTACTTTTTATTTTAATATTAAAAAAATAGTGGACATTCAAATATTATCTTAGGATATTTTTAATCAAAGCCAATTAATTAAGTTATATAGATAAATTTTAAAGGCCAGAAAGTAAATTACAAATTTGGTTTATTTTGTTTGTTTTGAATCATCATATTAAAAAAGATCTCGAATGACATTATTATAATTTAGCGGAAAAATATCTCTTCTACAAATGACTATATAAAGGAAGTTCATATTTCATAGATAAAAGATAAAAGCAACACAAAAGCTAGATATTATATAATTTTTATTGAAATGTTTGATTATTTATTTTAAAATAAAGAAAAAAAAATATGTTTAATTAATTAAATTTTAGAGTTATATTTAGCGATTCACCAATTTTATTGATTATCTTTTCAGTTATTAGAAAAAGTAACTTTTTGTCAAAATCTTTTAGTTTCTTATCACCAATGAATCATATAATCAAAAACAGCATAATTACTTTTGGAAAAAAGCCCTAAATGTATAATTGATTTGACAATTCTTTATTTGATTTTCAAAAAACTTTTTGAAGATGTACGACGTAAAATTATGCCTAAAATTAACTTAATTCGTAAGATAAAAGGTCTAAAACTCTTCAACTCTATTTTTTATGCAAAATAATATTTAGAAACTATATTCGATCTCAAATTGACTACTTATTCATCCCACTTTCAAGTTCAACTCAAAAAATTATCAATGATGCACAAAAAATGCAAAACAAAATACTCAGGCATATCAAATACTTCCCACTGAAAACTAAGATCAATACCATCCATAAGAGTCTAAATATTGACATGATATCAACTAGATCTGAACAACTGTTGAATAAATTCCTACAAAAACGAGTGGATCACCAGCAACTATTAGAAGATTTAAACGACTACCTGACAAACTCTCCTGTTCCAAACAATAAGTTCAACAACTTATTTGAAAATTTTAAAAAATCAATTATCTAGTAAATCGTATAACCCTTAGTTACCTATCAACTTTATATTTTAAAAATTTAATTTATATTATTTTATTCTGCTATAATCATTTTTGTGCTCTGATGTTTACATAAAGTTTCACTTTTCTTTAATATTTAATTCAATATTTTAAACGTTAGGCTAAAAAGAATGACTATGATCCATTCTGAGTGGCCTGAGGACTTCCTCAAATAATATTTTAAATAAATAAATAAATAAAAGCTAGATATTATATAATTTTTATTGAAATGTTTGATTATTTATTTTAAAATAAAGAAAAAAAAATATGTTTAATTAATTAATTAAATTTTAGAGTTATATTTTGCGATTCACCAATTTTATTGATTATCTTTTCAGTTATTAGAAAAAGTTACTTTTTATGTTAAACTTTAGTACATTAGCATTTGATTTTGATAAAAAATAATTTCCAATACTCAATAATGAAATAAGTGTAATTATTATCTGTTTACAGGAGGAAAGGAGAATCGAATAGGCCACTTTATTCCTACTATATTATTAGAGACTTAAAAATAGGTCTTAGTTTTTCGTACTTCTTTATTCAAGATGTCTTGAGCATAAGGTTTGACGCATGTCAAAATCTTTTAGTTTCTTATCACCAATGAATCATATAATCAAAAACAGCATAATTACTTTTGGAAAAAAGCCCTAAATGTATAATTGATTTGACAATTATTTATTTGATTTTGACAAATTTTTATCTAATATTAAACACGAATCTATTTGATATAATTTTAAAACTCAAAAATTATGCAATAACGCCGGGTTCTAACATGACCCCGCATAAACATGTGGAAATAAAAAAAAATTAAGTTGACCGTAGAATATTATCTATTATTATTATTAATTTATCTCGTTTACTTAATTGTAGAAATTTTGAGAAATTGATTTTGGTACACCAATTTGTCGAGCGGAACAATCTATTCTTGTCATTAAATATATATCATTCAAATAATAAATAATAATATAGTTTAATTTATTAAGTTTTTAAATTAAATTAAAAAGAAGTAGTTTTTATTATTTTATTTTCTTTCAAATCCTAATTAAAATAAACTGCAAAAAAAAATTCAGTTAACGACAAAATTTAGAAAAATATATAAAAAAAAATTATTCATAAAATAATTATCGAAGAAAAAGTATTGACTCATTTCATGATATATTAAATAAACAAAAATTATTATTCAAAAAAATAATTTCATTTATTTTTTGGTAAATGAGAATAAAATTAAATAAGTAAAACGAAAGGTAATATCAATAGTAAGAACAAAGTAAAACATTTAAAATTTATTATTCTAAGCATCTTGGTCTAAAATATAAATTAAGATTGGTTTTTCGATACCGACGTCACTAATTGATGTCTGAGTATCTTCATTGCACTCAATTATCTGATTTGGTTGAAGCAAATTTAATTCAAAATTTAAAGGACATTGGTCATTACTGAACACAAATTTATACAATTCGCTCGATGGTTCGCTCTTTAGAAAAACTCGATTTATTCTAGAACCATCCGGATATTTAAAAGCAATCCTGATTGCCTCTGGATCTTTTGAATCATGCTCCACTTTTGTCTGGTAATACTTTTTGTACTCGGCTTTACGCTCAATTTTTCTCTACAAATAAAATTTTGATAAAATTTTAAACACAATTTAAATATCTCACTTTAAGATTTTCTTCTTCTTCTTGTTTCCTCTGTCTCTCATCCTCTTCAGCCTTTCTCAAAGCCTCTCTTTCCTCTTGCTTTTTTTTCTCTTTTTCTCTATCTATTCTCAGCGATTCCTGAAAAGCTTCGTTTTGTTGCTTTCTTATCTCTTGGGTCTGAGCCCTTTCATTTTGTTCATTTCGAGCAACGATCAGCTCTGGCTCTTGCTCATTTATTAATCTTCTGAGGCCTGTAATTAATTTGTTAGGTGGAATGGCTCCTTCTACTTTAGTGACTATGGTCATTTTATTCCGTTTAGGCAAAAGAATGGCCATTGCAGGACACCTCGATGCTTTAATTGATTTGTATGCTTTTGCACCTTCTGGCAATTTTTTCGCACATGCCCAGAACAAAACATCTTTCTGGTGTAAATAAGCTAATAGTTCTTGATTAGTGAGATTTTCACTATTTATTAATAAAATTAATAATTTTATTTTTTATTAATTTCACATGTTGAAAATATACTTGGCAAATTTAATTGAGTGAGTATCCTCGTTAGAATGAATGTAAACAATTAAAAATTTTAGTTCTCGTTTAGCTAGATCAAGAGCTTGGGAATACGACATGGTCAGAAAATCAGGATGGTTTGTGCCAAATTTTTCATCAAAATGACTTATAAATTCCCTAATATTAGACATTGGATCATAGTTGTCAGGAATTGTGTCCTCTGTTAGGAAAAAACGAAAAATTGGAGCCAGAAAAGTTCTAAAAATGAACCGAATAGGTATGGATATTAGAGTAAATGCCCATTGGAAAAATCCTTGAGGTGCAACTGTTTGATCAATATAATTAGAAGCTTGAATTTCGAAGTTTACGGCTGGTATTTGGTTTTCATTCAAAGAATAAGTAGATTGGCTCGGTCGTATCGGCGGATTTGGCGGTGGTAAATTATTTTCAAATGTGCTTTGAACTGCTCTCTAAAAATTAGAAATTTATTTTGGAATTTGGTAATCTGGCGTTATATTAGAAATTTTCCTACTTCAACGTCCCATTGGAACGCTTCAAGAATTCTCACGCATTCCTCAATTGAGCTGTGAGTTATATCCTTGATAAAACTGATTAGCCAGTTAATTGATTATTAAATTTTATCTTACTTGAAAATGTTGTAGTTTTTCGGTTTGTTCAAGTGTAAGATTTTCTTGATCAGCCATAGTAATTTCAAAAAAATACTTTTATTATTTAGAATTTTGAAATCTTTTCATTAATCAAATAAATAAATCTATGGATATATTAATATTTATATATTGGAAAAAAAAACTCTATATAGAAATAATAATCATAATTTCTATTTCAAATTTTTGCAAAATTGCAGCTGATAAAAACTTGAAAAATTTGTCTTACCAAGATAATTTTTTTTAATTTAATATGAATTTAATTAGTCTTTAAAGAAAATTATTTTCTAAACAAATCTATTTCGTTAATTAAATATTTTTAATTATTAAATTTACTCAATTTATAACAATCTAAAAAATATTAACTTTAAAAATAGACCAATATAAAATTTTTTGAACTCAATCGGTCTTTTTTTAAGCATAGATGTATTGCAAAATTCCCAAAACTAAATATCTAAGGCAAATTGCGGATCCTTGGGAACATTATAAGTTTTTTTTCCAAAATTCATAATGCGAATAGAAGATGAATATATAAAGACTGATCTTCGATTAGAATTGAGATCTAATTTTTTCCTAATACTTTATTATTTGAAATGTTGTTAAAAATTTTTCATCAGATAGAAATTTTTTATCACCTATGATTACAATTGGTTCAATTTACCACGATTTGCTCTTGATCTGCTTTCTTCTATCAGATGCACATTATAGCTGGTATATTAAATCATTCAGCTATTTTACCATCCTCTTTATTGCTTTATTTCTTAAAATTAAATTTTCATTTTAATAAAATAATATTTCTTACAAATCTTAAGGTTAAAGAGTCAATAATTGACTTATTATTTGAAAATTATCTTATTAATATATAATTAAAATGAAGAAATTTTATAAGTAATATTTCAAATGATGTTGTTAATGTTGTCTAGTGCTTAATTGATTTCTAGATTGGTTTTGAAATTAATTTTAAAAAAAAAGGCTTTATTAACTAGAATTAGAAAAAAAGTTATTAAAATAGTTTTAAATCAAAATTTTACAAAAATACGATTTTTTTTTGAAAATTTTTATCTATTTTCTTGATTTGTTTACTGACAAATTTTATTTTTGTTAAAGAAAAGTAAAATTATCTTGATAATTGAATCAAATATTTCCACTATACTCAAAAAACTAATTCCAATACAAAGACCTAAAAATCCACCTGTTTCAGCAACTAATTGCTCAACTGTCTTAGCTGGTATTTCTTCTATTGTTGTTGTGGCTATCTCATCAAAATAGATATTCACTGCCAAAACAGATTTATCAATGGATTCAAGAACAAGGCCTCTTTTTGACTGATTTAAAGCTAAGTCGTATCCAACAAGAATTTTCTTGTAAAATGGAGATGGAAAATTGAATTGAGACTTTTGATAAAAATATTTCATAGAATAGCATTCTTCTGGACACTGGTCAAAACATTCCAAGTTCTCTGACGAGTGGCTCATTGATTTTCGATACTCTAAGACACAATTGATAAATTTTTCAAAGGTACATATTTGATCAAGTTCAATGTAAAAATAATCAGGATCATAGCATCCACACTTTTTATACACATTTCTATGATAGCAAATGTTTAAGCATCCTTTTTGCTGGTATTGTTTGTACAATTGGACAGTTTCTGCGTATAAATTTGAATTAAATGAATCAGTAGAGGATTTTTCTTCTACGCAATTGCTGTATGGTTTTGGCTGTTTTTTAATCATGAATTGGTTTAAAGCAATGTTTGTTTCAAATCCACTTGGCAAACTAATTCCCTCTAGTTCACCAATTGCTACGTCCGACCAATTATGGATAAATAATTCAATGCCAGTTGATTTGTGAATGTCATATTCAATTGTTGGTTCACCGATGTAAAGCTCAAGAGAAAGGCCATTTTTTTTCCCAGGCATTCCAATATTTCTAATACCAGAAGTTCTATTTCCATTAAATTTATAACAGAATCCATACTTTGGTGAGTAAAATGTATCAAAGTCTGATTTAGAGCATTTATTTTGATTGAATTGACAATTGATTAGCATATAATCAAGACTAAAACCTACTAAATCTAGTTGATTTTTGTAGACAATTATTTTTTCTTGTGTAAAAAAGTTAGCATATGTCATTAAATTTTGATAGTCAAGAATATTTTCAGGTTGGAAAACGAAAAAACTTAATTGAAATAGCCCCAATTTCATTTTATCACTCAAATTACTCTTTGAATTGATGTTAAATGGAAATTGGTTACAGAACGAAATGGCTGGAAATTGAATTTGATTAACTCGTTCATATTTTACTACAGT
This sequence comes from Brachionus rotundiformis, assembly GCA_016802295.1. NCBI lineage: Eukaryota > Metazoa > Rotifera > Eurotatoria > Ploima > Brachionidae > Brachionus > Brachionus rotundiformis. Next base: position 1,415,760 of record JAESIW010000200.1, read on the forward strand.
ATTGGTCTTGTATTCGAAAAAATCTCTAAAATTTTTTGTTAAACAATATACACAATATGAAGATGATACCATTAAGCTAATGATCCATAAAGTTTTAAGTAGAATATTCTTGCTTCGAATGATATTCGGAATACCATGACTGGTCGATGTTTCGATATTTTCGATTAGAATCTTTTTGATATCAGATATAATGGATTTTTTCATTTTTTTAAAAACTTAAAAATTGATTTAGAAATTCAGTCTATAAAAGCATTTGCATTAGCATTTCCTATTGGTAAAATTTTTCAATTTCCAAAGCGTGCCGGATTTTGTTGATATTTATGGTGACAAAAATTAAAAGTAGATTAGTTACTATTAGCTTTTTGGTTAATTTATATAAATTGTTTTTTTAAATATTGGCTAGAAAATATCATAAGTTCTTTTTAGCTCAAGTTTCCGGGAATTTTTGGTAAAATTATTTCATACACATTAAACCAAAAAAGAATGTAATCGTCGCCAAATTTATAAATAAGTTTATTTTTGACTTTAATAAAACTTTTATTTTAAGGAAAACAAAATAACTTTAATAACTAGGAATTAAATCATTAAATTAAAATATTGAGTAGCTTTATTTAGATTATTGATTTTTCTAATTTCGAATGAGAAATAACTTTGCTGGAAACTTTCAAATTTTTTTTATCTTTGAAAATCAAAGAATTAAAAAGAAAGCTTATCGAAGTTTCATTTTTAATTAAATAAATTGCTGTACATTTAAATTGTCTAATTTTTTTTAACTTCTCTTGGATATAAAATATAAAATAATGATATAAAATAATCTCTTGGATATAAACCTAATAACTAGATATAAAAATTAAGTAATCTTGTTTATAAAATTAGAAGAATTTATACAAAAAATAAAAAATGACTTGGATTTTCCAAACTTTAGCTTTGACCATCAATTCCACTTTAAATATGATTCTATTTATTACTTGGTATTCAGATTACGTTTTTGGAAAATATTGGTTCAAGTAATATTTTTATCAATCATTATTAACTCTGTTGTATTTTAATGTATTTCTTTAGGTATACTTTTAAGAGTTCCAAAGAATTTGAAATTCTGAATGAGGAAAAAAATATCTTAATTTCTTGTATCAATGCTTTTTTCTCGTTTCTCATTTATAACCTTCTGTTGATTTTTTTAATCAAGTAATAATTAAAAATAATAAGTTCAAGTTTTAATTAAATTCTTTAAGCAACATATATGCCCCGATTCGTTTAGATGAGATGATTTTATTTTCATTAACAATAGTAGCTATCAACGCATTGATAGAATATCCTCACGTTGAACTCGAATTTCGGTCTTATTACGCATTTTTAATTAATTTAGGCTTCAAATTTGTATCCACGAACATATCTGTTTTGATCTTTAGATTATTTTTTTATAATCAAAAATTCAAGAATTATAAAAATTTATTCTAAAATGTCAATATTTTTTTTTAAATAAATTAATATATTAATTCAAATAATACTCTTTTTCAAATTTAAATTTTCTAACGAAAAAATCGAATATTTTCTTCAAAATTACAGCTGAATTAACTGAGATATATTTAATTATTTTTGCCTCATCCTAACCGTAAACCTGACCAGAGAACCACATAACCACAATTACCCTAAAAGACTTGGTAAGAATATTTCCAAGTCACAAATAACAAATCAAAATCAAGCTATTTAGAAAATAAAAAAACTAAAATAAAAAATCTGATTTATTTATTGTTTTTTTGAAGAAATGGTAAATTTAAAAAACCAATTTTTGTTATAAACAGATCAGTGAAACTTTAATTAAATATTTTTTTTAACAAAATATTTTAAAATTATCTATTAATCTTTTTCAATTAAGATTTTTTTAATAAAACGATTTTTTTAGGATAAAATAATTTCTTAAGTTAAATTATTCAAATATTATTTATTTAGACTTTAAAAATAGATATTCCATTCAAGCATTACTTATAATATTCATTATTTTATTAAAATAATTTGATGTTAAGTAATTAAAATTTTAAAAATAATTTTGTTCAAACGAAGAGAAAAGTTTAATCGAAAGCAATCATTTTATTTAAAATTAATAACTAAAATTAATTGATGCAACTCACCTGAATATTTCTATTTACCATTTAACAAAAATGGTTAACAAGTTGACTTGAGCCATTATTTATTTTACCAACAAATTATAAAAGCTTGAAAAATTTGAGTGCAATACATTGACGAAATAAAAACATTTATTTAGCCTTTGAAGTATTTTTCGATGAAGAAAATAAAAAATTTAGTACATTATTCTCATGTTAATAAGACGTCCATTGATACCAGTCAAAAGAACAGTTCAAAACTAGACTTCTGTCTTGCCACTTTAAGGACCCATATGATAAAAAAAAATTTTTCTGAATACACTGCTGCAGATATAGAAAGAGAGCTCAGTATTCAAATTCACCAAATTTCATCAGGTGGCAATTTGCACAAACTCATTAATTCAGAAACCAAGTTGGAAAAAGCGCTCAATTTTTACAAATGTTTGACACATCAAGTACTTGGTAATATCACAATAATTTCCATGTTCGAATACTCACAGACCATTTATTATTTCAAAATTTTGCTCTCAATGCTCAAAGATGGCACCAAAACCTATTTCAAAGAGCTCAATGGCAAGCTTTTGAACAACCATCGGTCAAAGTATATAGACAATGACAAAAAAAACTGCAAAAGAAAAGCTCATATGTTCATGACATTGACTCAAGTGTTCGCAACTCTCAGCTATTATTCCAAAACCTTCCGTAAGCTTTTTTCCACCAGCTATGATAATTGTGTGCTCGATTTAATTTCGGACAAGACTACTCTTTTAGATTGCATAAACATCATAAACCAAGACAAATTGTGTTCCAAAGAAGTGTCTACTTTCTTGAAAAATTCCATTGAATTAGTTGGAAACTTGAAGAAGAATGTGAATATAGATATCAAACGAATGACCAAAATTTGCTTAGCCATCATGAAATTGAACAAAAAAACAGATCATCATTTGATAGCCTCGTACATGTTTGTGTCCAAATATTCAAACATTCCGGACTCATTTAGCAAGAATTTGTTCATTGACCAGCTATTTTTTGAAATAGAAATTGTGATTAGTTGCATAAACGATGAAAAAAGCTTTCCCATTTACTTTGATTCGGCGCGAAAAGCATCCATAAGCATGGCATCGTCCAAGAATTTGCATATTAATCTTATAGAACTTTTAGATACAGTTTTCTATTTGATGAATAATGAGGAAAATGAGGCCTTTTTTCTAAAAAACAATTTTCAGAGATCCATGAAAACAATCCTCATGGCTGGCAATAATTATGAGGCCGAGTATGCGGCCCGGATTTTATTTCAGATGTCTTTTTTCAATAATTTTAAATTTGAAGATGAAAATATTTTAAATATTGTAAAAAAAATAATTGTTTATCAGTATCCGAACAAAAATTTGATACGATACTGTGAAGGACTCATTTGGATGATCGAAAACGACCTGGTTATTGAGCGATTAAATAGTTTGACCAAAGTTGCCAATTCAAAATCGAAAGTGTTTATTTGTTATGATTCAGATAACTTCAAAACTTGCTTGGAATATTGTAATATACTGAAAAGGAATGGGTTTCTGGTATGGTTCAAACATGCAGATGATTATTCTATGGAAGAATCACTGCTTGCCATAAAAAACAGTGATATTGTCCTACTAGGTATATTTTTATGTGTTATAATTTTTACACTAAATAATTTCTAGACGAGGCTTTTACTTAAAATTATCATTTATATTGTGGTTGGGAGTGTTCAATTTTTAAAATATTTTAGAAAAAAATAACCAAATTTAAAATGGTAGACATTTTTATTAAATAAGGAAACAATTAAGTTAAAAATCACCATTTATAAATTAATAAATTAGTATAGACAAGTCTTATTAGACAATAATTTAAAAACATAAAGATATCAACATTGAAAAGTGTAAGTCTTTCCCTTTAATTTAATGAAATGTTGTAAGATTCATTTTGTTGAAATTTTTAATTTATTTTAGGTTTAATTATATAAATATTTTACAAAAAAATTAGAATTGTGTCAATTTTTTTAATTAAGCCTTGAGCAATGAACTGTGCATCAATTTAAATTGTAGAGCTGAATATTACTACATGATTAAATCTAATATTAAAATCATGCCGATAATTAACGAAAAAAATTTTGAACCAAAATATTGGTAATTTCGTCATATCCAACTTAAATGATTTTTTAAAATTTTTTCTAAGGGTCAAGAATATTACATCACAACATCAAGTACTTGAACTTCATGATTTGACTCAAGAAAGCATAGATTCAAAATTAGTCGACTCTATAAATCAAATTTTGGAGCATAAATCAAACGAAAAAACCGATTAATTAATAGACTGTCAAAATAAAGATATTTAAAATATGAATTTAATTATTTAATTCAAATTTTTAATCATTCCAAAATATTTCCTTTTAAGCAAATAAATTGTAAGCAGTTTTATAAAGAAAAAACTAAACGTCATATTTAAAAGCAAAAGAAAAAGAGGCCAAATAAATTATTTTTTATAAGTGTGACAATAAGACTTGGTAGAATTTTGACCAAATGATCAAACATATAAAGTTCTTGTTGGTAAAAGTTCAAAAACATATCAATGCTTTCATGTAATAGTTTACTGTTTTATTATTATAATTTAATTAATATAAGTAAAATTATTAACTCACAACTTGATTACCAATTTTTATTTATAAGTTAAAGAAGTATTAGTAGGAAATAATACTATGAACTTATCGGGTTCAGTTTCTTCGAAGCTTTGGCAGTTTCTTGAGCCATTTGTCCAGGTTAATTTTGAAGTAAATTATTGATTCGGAATTGACGATGTACTGAAGTAGACTATTCCAGACATTAACTACTCGATTTGTTAAGAAATGATAACGTGGCATGCAACTTTTCACATATTCTCTAAATATACATTTTTATGTCTTCTTAAACTATACGACTAATTTCGAGAAAAATTTATATCATTTTCAAAATTTTATAATTTCATATCTGTTATTATTTTTAAAGATAAGTACATCTTTAAAAAAATTTAAAAATATTTCGAAACATTGTTTAAATAGTGTTCATGAGCGGTTAATACTAAACGCAACTAATACCACGAACCGAATACCTACGACATTAATAATAAAAGAAATTTATACTAAAAAATTTTAAGAATTTAAAAACCCTTTATTAAGAAACTAAAACCGATAGGATTTTAATATCATTGTAACCAAATCAAACAAATTGTTTATCTCCTTTTTTTATTGTGTAAGTGCACGGATATTTGCTTCTCAGATAAGAAAATAGCTTCTAAGAATTATCTTTATTTTCTAACAGTAGATTTGATTATCATGGACAACCACTGGGTGAGAATTTTTAAGTTTTTCAATAGCAAAATTAATTTGGATGGACATTTTAACCATTTTGAAAGCTTTTTCTTTTTTTGAAATTTCTTTATTTTCTGTATGATATTAAATTCGTT
>JAESIW010000200.1:1426016-1436691 GCA_016802295.1 Brachionus rotundiformis
CAATTTTGCCAAGGATTATACATGACACTTACTGGCTGGACATGTGAAAAAAATAATTAATTAAAAAAAACATGATTATTTTTGAAAAAAAGATAAAATTTCGTATAAGAGTGTAAAATTTCATTAGTTTATCTTTATTGCATGATATTTTTTTTTAATAATTAAAGTTTAGGACAAGCATTATTGGGCACCCGTTAGAATCATTTTTTAAATTTAAATATTCAATATCAGACAAGATTCAATTCAATTTGAGAAGCTTTTTTAATTCAATTAAATTTTTAATTATGAAAAAAATTCAAGTAAGCAAGATACAAAAATCAGATTTCGAAGTTAAAAATTTTGATTTAAATTAATTTAAATATATTTTTAAAAGATTCATTTGATTTATATCTTTGGTACTGCACATCAGAGAAAAACATTAGAAATAAAGCTGCTTAAATCTGGTCCTTTGAATGCAACATGGTGTAACATACAAGGCTGCGTCAACTCACAAAGTATCCTATTCGTATGCAAAATTTCTGCTGCAAGTAAAAATATTTTCTGCTTAAATTGCAGTCCTCTTAATAGTTTGAGAAATACACCTTTGTATGTTGCACCATGTTGCATTTATTGGACCAGTTTTTAACTATTTGAAATAAAGTTTTATTTTTTAATGATTTTCTTTAATCTGCTGTTCCAAATTTCACAAAAGCAAATAAAAGCTAAAATAATATTCTAATTTAAATGATAGATAATAAAATTGAATTTAGGGATTTAAACAATTTATTCAAACCATTTTTTTTTCATGATAAAAAATTAATTAAAACAAAATAGGTATTCAAATTTTAGTAGTCATTTCTTCTTAGTTCTTTTATGTCTATACAAAATTAGGCTCAGCTAAGCATAATACTATTAGATTTTAAGTTTTATTTTCTTATTTTAAAAATTCAAAATATTTTCAAGAATTTTATTTTTTTCTTTTTATTTTAGCAATTTAGAGGGTGATGAAAAAATTTTACTTTTGAAAAAATCCGAACCCCTCGAGCTTATAATTCCGATTGGTGGTACTGGCTCAGAGCCATTTATAAACCGGTTATCATCTTTATTTTTAATTAAAAAAATAATTATTAAAAATGATCAAATAATGAAAAAAAGTCCAATTTATACTTTTAACTGGTGTATCCGGGATCACAGGTAAAGAGTTATTGTTCGAGTTAGTACTTGCTGTGGTATCTAAAGGCTGAAACGAGAATCTTTTCCTAATTTTTTCCTGTTTTGTTCGAATAATTGTAGTCTTTTGCTTGTGATCGGGAGTATCGGTAATTAAGTAGGTCCTAGGACGTTTCTTCCCGTCATCATCTGTCAGTATATTTTGAACCTTAGCTCCAGGACTTATTTTATTGTTTTCATTTGTTGTTTTACTATTAACCGAACTAGATGTATCTTTACATGGCGATCTTATCTTAAGTCTCATCTTATTTTTATCACATATTTTAAATTTTATATAACTATTTACTTAAATTACCCTCTTTTTGCTTTGTATAACTATTGACCGTCCTGAAGTCGAACTACCATTAAAACTACTAAACCGATTTAACCTTATTTAAAAATCTTAATTAATTAATGACATTTAAATGATTAAAAAATTTAAACTGCATACGGTTTTTTTTTTTTGAAATCATTCAAAAGATCATCACTGTCGTTATCTTTATCTTCAAGCTTTTGACTTGATACCACTTCGTCATTATCGTTTGTATCTTGTTCTGGTTTTTGGCAAAAATCTTCGAATAGAGCATTTAATTTACTAAAGGCACCAGGTGTTGGATGAGTCGATTCTTCTTTCGAATTGCCAACTGATTCACTAAATTGGGAATAATTATTGTCATTTTTTTGCAAACGATTTGGTGATTTATTCGGTGTGACCACCAAGGAGTTTGATGCAGATGGTTGATTCAATGAATTACAGCTTTCGTCTAAATTATCCTCTTTGTCATATCCCAATTCTTCCATTAGACTTAAAATTAGTTCAGGTGCCACTGGAAAATAGCTTGGATATATTTCACCAAACAAGAATCTTTCTATTTTAAATTTTTCTTTAAAAGTCTGGCTTATCCATCTAATTGAGTTGGCAACTTCCCAAACAAAATCTTCATCTATCGGTATTTTGTGACTAGTTGAATTTGCGCATATGTATTCTTCAAGTACTAACAAAACTTGTATTTGAGCTCTTTAATTGTATAGCTAAAATCTTGTTTATTTTTTTTAAATAGATAAATACTCTGTTTTTAAATTTTCACATGTTTCGTTTCCTTTGTAGCGCTTTTTCAAGTCGATTGGAGAGCAAATTAAATTTTCTTTGAGAATATTAGAAACCAAATTCTTAATTTATTTATATTAGTTTTTGTCAATTGAAATAAAAGATTAAAAAGATATATGTATATTTTTAATTAACTCATATTTAGAATTTTAAATTTAGACTGAAAATTTTTAAAGTTTATTTGATAATTTTTTACCTGTGATTCTTGATCCATAACTTTTGAAAATGATTTGATACTATTTGATATTTGTGTAACAGTTTGTCCAAGATTAACATTTTTTTCTACCAAATCAGAGTATGTTTTTTTAACATAATCAATCAGTTCATTTTTGTCCTTAAAAGCTTTGAAATTTTTTATTTATAGTGATAGTTGTAGTAGATTTAGAATTTCAAAAATATAAACTGCCCCTTAACTTTCTCTTAATATTAAAATAAAATTACTTGGTATTACAATATCGGCAGTGTTTTCCAATTTGCTTGTCGAGTTCGGGTCATTCTTTTGAATTTCCGTATTTGTGCTAAAGTTTGGCGTTGAGCTTGAATGCTCTATTTGATTAAAAGAGCTATTATCAGACCCAAGGTCTACAGCTAAATTTTTTGAATTGTTCAGTTCGGATTTTAGCTTTATCTTGTCAACATTCTGTTGCTGGGAGCATTTGGTAATTTTAAGAACACGATCACTCATAACTCGACGAAGTTCTGTCCTAAGTTTTTTTGATGCTGGTGTTCCATTAGCTTGGTTGATTGCGATCCTGGTCATTAAATTAGATGATATCGAAGGTGAGCCGAAAGAACTCACCTTACTGCTGGCCATTTTGGTTCTGTTCATTATGACCAGTGTAAATATAGATATTTTTTATCCTATAAATATTATTTTTAAATGATTTGTATTCAAAAAATTTGAATTTTTTTTTAAATTTTGTCCACACTACATGTACAATATATTTGCTTTTAATTCAAGTATCTATGATTGCTAATATTTGTCTTTTATAAAATTCAAAATAAATAAAGTTATATGTTAATCATTTTTATCTGCTTAAAAATTTTAATTAAATGTTTATTAAATACAATATTTGTTTTAGACATCGTCAATTTGAAGGTTTTATCTATAGTAAATTTTTAGATACAACTTTGTTGAAAAAGTGAAAAAAATCATTTTATCTTTATTAGATAAATAATTTTTGACCTATTTAAAAATAAATATCAATTTTAAATAAGAACCAATTGAACAAGTATTTAAAAATTCTTGTTTAAAATGAACTGATTTTTATAGTTTGGTAAGATTTTTGAACAAATTATTTTTATAGGTTTATTGAAAATTTATAATTAGTCAATAAAAAAATATATTCATTCATTTCGAATGTAAATTTATCTTCAAATTTCGAATCAGTTAGTTCAATTTGTTTTTTACTAAAAAATTTCCATTAAATAAATAAAAATCTTCCTAGGTTATTGAACAACTTAAAGATCTGAGGAAAAAAATTATTTATTTCAAAAATTTTTACTATTTGATAAGAATATTTGGCATATTGATAATCCACTGATAAAGTTAAAAAGTATAAATTAAGCAAAAATCGTAACATAAAAAAGTAGGTTTTTTTCATCTAATTTTGTAGCTATTAGTTCAATCTTAATCTAAAAAAAACTTTGTTTTAAAATAATCAAGAGTGTTGTGTTATAAATTTAGTTTTATTTTTTGTTAAACATAGATAACTAGAAAAGTTTAAAGCAGTCTTGATCTAAAAATATCTAAAAAAATGTCTCGAATATTTTTTAAGATAATTTTAATTCTAAGTTTAATAGGAATATTTTAAATGTCGACTAAATCCGAAGAGTTGTATTATTTTTAGTTAAAAGTTTATACAAAGCTTTAATTATATGCTAGAATTTCTCCAACTACTGATCGAAAATCATACGATTTTTGTTTAAAAAAACTTAATTAGGAAAGTACGAAGACACAATTATTACATAACAATATAAAGCTTATTTTCCTGATAAAATAAAGCTATACATAAAATTTAAAAAAGTAATAATTTACTTATCAAGGTTCAAACTAACAATTTTTCAAAATTTAAATATAAATAAAAATATATAATTTTTTATAAACTAGTCAATTTTTATCATAAATGAGTGATTTAAAAACAAAAACCACCAAAGCGGCTATTGCTATCTTGATTGCCGGTTTTCTTTTTCAGCAAATTAATCAGCCCCTGCCTGACGATTTTGAACAACCGTGGAAATATAGACTCATATGTTTTGGAGCCGAATTGTCCAACATTTTTGTAACAAAAGCATTTTAACCAGATAAAATGAAATATATTAATTTTTCATAGGGATACATTACTGAAAAGATAGGAATACTTCATCGAGTAAATGTAACTCGCTTTTCGTACCATGTGTCCGTCGGCGCCTTCAATATACGCGATCAAAAAGATAATATAAGTATACATGATGAATTGATTGACCACTTGTCCATCAGAATATACAGACCAATGAGTCGAAACAAAGTCTTAGATAAAAATGAAACTTTGCCAACAATCCTTTTTTACCATGGTGGTGGTTACTTTGTGGGATCAGCTGGTAAATATAAATTATTAATGTTTGCTTAAATTTTATCTAAAAAATATAATTTAAGATACTCTTGAACCGGTTACCTATCTAATGGCAAAGTTTACCCAGTATTTGGTCATCTATATTGACTATCGCTTAATTCCAGAACACCAATATCCAGCTGCATTCCACGATTCGCTACAAACTGCAATCTATTTGGTTAAAAATCATGCTAAATACTCAATTGACTTGGAAAACTTGATATTAATGGGAGATTCGGCTGGCGGAAATTTGGCCACGGTCATAGGACAGCAATTAATTGAACATGGGATCATAAAACCTAAAATGCAAGTGTTAATTTATCCAGTATTGCAATTCTTTGACTTTACATTGCCATCATATGTTCAAAATTTGCCAAAGCGTATTCTTGGAAGCATTAGTAAAGATAATTTTAAAAATTTTATTCACTACTTTACCGGTGTTGAGGTTGATGATTCAATTTTTCTAAATGGTCATACCACTGTCTATCAAAAAGAAAGTAAACTGGCTAGTTATGTTAATCAGAATTATCTACCAGCAAAATATTTATCTAAAACTTCGCAATTGGTATTAGTAAATGATACTTATGGCAAATATAGTAAATTGAGCGAAATCTTATTAAGTAACAAAGTCTCCCCTTTGCTGGTAGATGACTCATATTTGACCCGAAATACACCTGAGTATACTATTTTGTTAACAGCTGGAATCGATATGTTAAGAGATGACGGTTTTATATATGCGGCTAGAGTGAAAGAAGTAGGCAAAAAAATAGAGCATATGCACTTTGAAAATTTGTTTCATGGTATCTTTGGTCTATTACATGGTCCATTAGAATTTACCAGAGCAAAGTATCTAGTCAATAATGTCGCAGAGCATATCAAAAAGATAGTTGATATTTAAATATTCTCAATTAATATTTTGTAAAGTTTTAAGTATATTAAAATAATATTTCTTCAAATAATTGTTGTCAAATTGCAGCATTATAATTGTATAAAGTTAAATTGTAAATTTGTTTTTCTAATATTTTTAAAAATCATGTAATAGGTTTTTACTTAAAAAAAAAGAAATGATCGTATTAAAAAATAAATTTTTTTAAATGATGGATAAAAAACATTTGATTATCTTATTTTAATACGCCAAATAAAATTTTAACTTTGTTTTCATTTTTATATTTTTAATATAAGTCTAATAACTCTTTTTAAATTATGCTCTTTAATTAATTAATCAAGATACTGACCATGAGAAAAAGTTGATGCAACTTTGAATGTTGCACCATTCTGAATTCACAGAATTAATTTAAACTTTTAGAAAAAAAGTTATTTCATTTTTTTACACTTTGTTCTGTTCTTTTGTACTGAATTTCACAAAACCATAAGGTGGAATTTTTATTTTAATTATTTTAAAAAAATGATGTCATTAATAATATACTGTAAGTTTGATTATTACTCATTTTATTATAAATGCAGTCTTAAGAGAATAGATACAAGTGAGAAATTATTAATTGACGCCTCTCGTATTGGATTAGTAATGGAAATAAAACATAATTACAATTATTTCAATGTATCTTAATTAGAATTAATATTTAACTAGTTTAATAATTCAAAAATCATCCTCTATAACGATCTTTATTATTAAGTACTCACTTTTTTTGGCAAAAACAAATTTTTTGGTATATAAAAGATGATTTCTTTAATAAGTTTTATTAATAAATAATAAAACCAATGTTTGATTATTTTAATTCTTTTCCTAATTTAAAATATGACCAACAATTTAGTCCAAAGTGGAAACAAATCTAACTTCTTGTATCCTTTACAGTCTTGGAACTTGATTCAATGTACTTTAAATTTTTTAATACCGATTAAATGAAAATTTGATAATGAGTCATCTAGAATTTAAGCTTAGAGCGAATCTCAGTTATCAATTTGGATTTTAACTTGGTATTTTAGAAATATATAATTCCAATTTTATTCTTGACTATTAATATTATTATTATTATAATTATAAACACAAAATTAAAAAAAGACATCAATCTTTTACAATTGCGAGAATTTTTACTTAAGTACAAACATTAAAAAGTATGTTATATATATATATCTATTTATAAATTAGATTAATACCGAAGTTTACCTCTTGGCAATAATGCATTTATAAAACTATTTCAAATAAATATTTCAAAATATATTTTCTCAACTGAAGTTCTTAAATTACTAAAAAAAAAAAATTTTTTTTAGATTTTAATAGTAAATCAAACTTTTGAAAGTAAATTTAAGCTTAATTTTTCTGAATATAATTTAGAACTCATTTAAATAATTGATTTAATTCGTAAGTAAAAAGCGCTAAGTCTCTGATATTAATTTTTTGTTTTAAAGACAAAGATTGATAAAAAAATTCAGGAGCAGTTCTTAAAATTGAATTAAGCTGGAATAAAATTTTGCCATTCATTGGATACAACTCTTTTATTATGGTTTTATCTAATTTTTTTTCATCAAACCATTTTTCAATATCAGAGTTTGACCAGTTTATAATATTTTTCTCTAAATCTTCACTAGGTTCTTCAAGAGGCTTTTCGGTTAAAGTAGTATCTTGAATATCTTCAAATAGCTTATCAATTTCATGAAAAATTCTCTTAAGACATTCACCATAGTCATATTTGGTAAAATTGACAAATATCTTTGAACCAAGTATTATTCCTAGCCAACCATCTGGTTTGTAATTCTGCTGCATTATCAAAGGAATAATCGGCTTGTTCAGTTGAAACGCGTACTCTGCCTCTGCTCGACAATTTGAGCTTTGCTTGTACTTTTCAGTCATGCACATTAGAACACACTTTGACTCTTCGATGGCTTTGGCCATAGTTTCCAAACTTGATCCATGAATACTTTCGACATCGATCCAAATTTTATGTCCATTTTTTTCCAAATCTTTCTTTATTTTTAGGCACAAATCTCGACTTTCTCTATTATAGCTTATCATTATATGTTTTCCTTGGCTTTTTTTTTCTTTCATTTTGCTATTACCATTTTTTTTTACATTTTTATTCAATGACCAGAATAAACCATTCGCATTTTGAACAATTTCTTTACTCGACGAAACTTTAAATGACTCTATCTTTTTTAAAATTTCTTCACTATTTTCCACATCAGAAGACACTGACTCATCGAAACTAAGCTGCCATAAAAGTTTTAAACCTATCTCAACTTCTTTTTTATTCCCATTCAATATAATTGCTTTAATGGCTTCATTTATTTTATACGCAAAATAAATATCTTTTTTTATTGAGTCATTTACTGCTAACGCATATAAAGCCTGAATAAGTTCTGTTAATGACCATAAAATACCATGTGCAGAAACACTTATAATATTGTGGTAAACATCGTCATCATTCAATTGAATCTCAGCCCGCAATATTTGTGATGGATCGCCAAACTGAAGTACACATTTACTGATAGTGCTAGTCAGAAATTCAATTACATTTTTTATTTCAGGTAGGCTTTCTATTTCGTGGTCAGTCGCTAGAAGTGCTATGGTTATATAACAAACATTTTTTATGCTTGGCAAAGATCTAACTTGGTTCGAAGCATCAATTAATCTATTTACACTATCGACTTGCTTCCATAAGTTCATGTACTTGGCGCTGATTTTTGCCAAATTGTGAAGACTGCCGAGAATGAATTTTATTAATTTTTCTACACTATTATAAATCAAACTTTTGCATTCGATATCTTTGGATAAGATTTTAAGCAAATTGTCATCAGTGGCTATGTCTAGCAAAACTTGAATACCATCTATTTCATGTATTCTTGAGCCAAATTTTAGAGAATGATTGGTCAGAGATAAAAGAAGTTTTACGAGTTTTATTATTTTACTGGAATATTTTATCTTTGAAACTGGGACAATGAGACTTTTGATGGAATGTTCATAAGCAAATGATAAATTTTTGATTAAAAAATTTTCAAATGAACTTTTTAAAGCTTGAGCGGCAAATTCTTTTCTATTATTGGTATTGTAACTTTCATGAGCTAAGTAATTTAGATATTTGTCCACCTCTTTGTTTGTATAAAATTCTAGTGGTTCTTTTATTGAAGATAAGTAATTGAACGCTATTTCGAAATTTATTTCATCGTCTTTAATTGAAGACTGTCTTGAAATTATGGCATTTAAATTTTGATTATCCTCTGTCACGTCGTCTCCTTTCACACTTTCGATATTCATTTTTACCAAAATGTAGAGTCAGGCAAATCTGAATTTTTTGTAATATTTGTTTCCATAGCAACTAAAATTTTATTCAGGTTTAAAATGCTAATTATTATATTAAATATAAATTTTACATCTATTGTCAATGACAATAGTAAAAACCAAGCTGGAATCGAAAGAACATTTAAGTCATAACAAGGAGCTATTTTTATTTTTTATTTAGTAATCATTAAGTATATTTTTTTTCATTAAGTATTTAAATTTTAACATACTAGATTTTTATGGTTGTGTTGACTGAATGGTATTTTCGTTTTAAACATAATAAATTTTATTGTTTATATTAATATGGTTGCATATTTTTATAACAAACATATAATTTTTCTTTTAAAAAATTATACACCTTTAAAGCTTTCTAATTAACTATTAGATAATGAAAAATTTCGTCTTTATGGTATAATAAAAGTAATACCTACTTACTTAGTCATTTTCAAAATAGAATTAAATTAAAATATTAAACAATTTCAAGAGTTTATATTTTCTAAATTTATTTTTAAGACAGTTTTATTAGAATATATACGAAATCAAGTTACCATAATTGAAAAAGAAAAAAAAGCTATATAAAGCATTATTTGAAAGTGCGAGTTAATTAATGAAAATTAATGAAAATATTTAAAACCATGTTAAATATTAATAAAAATAAAGTTAATTTTTAATCTTAGAAGGCATTATTCATTATTAAATAAATTTTTTAACTCATTCGAAAAAAAGAGTACATCTCTGGTTGGCACGCTACCTTTGGAACTGATAGACGTGTAAAAGAATTCTGGAGCACTAAGAAGCATTTCATGAAGTTGCTTAAGATTGTTACCATCAGATGGAATAATATTATTCACAATAATTTCATTAAATTTCTTTTCTTTAAACCAAGTTTCAACTTCCTGCTCATCCCAATCTTTAATTGATCGTGTTGGCACAGCCATTGCGCCATACTTTGAAGAAGCAACTGCCGTTTTTGGTCTAAATAGCTTATCAATTTCATGAAAAATTCTCTTAAGACATTCACCATAGTCATATTTGGTAAAATTGACAAATATCTTTGAACCAAGTATTATTCCTAGCCAACCATCTGGTTTGTAATTCTGCTGCATTATCAAAGGAATAATCGGCTTGTTCAGTTGAAACGCGTACTCTGCCTCTGCTCGACAATTTGAGCTTTGCTTGTACTTTTCAGTCATGCACATTAGAACACACTTTGACTCTTCGATGGCTTTGGCCATAGTTTCCAAACTTGATCCATGAATACTTTCGACATCGATCCAAATTTTGTGTCCATTTTTTTCCAAATCTTTCTTTATTTTTAGGCACAAATCTCGACTTTCTCTATTATAGCTTATCATTATATGTTTTCCTTGGCTTTTAACCTCTTGAGTTGTGTCCTTGTCTTGGCATTTTTTAGTATGACTTACTATATTCTTTTTGTTTATAACCCAAACACAGCCAGTTGAATTTTTTTGAAGATTTTGGGAACATTTGGCATTCGAAGCAAATGTTTGAATCAACTTAAGAAGCTCTTTATCATTCTGAATATCTTGAGCT